>RXPK01001321.1:0-148103 GCA_004143645.1 Protaetia brevitarsis | reverse complement strand
CGTTTTCTGTCTCTGTTCTAAAAATTGATTTCAATCAACCCCTATATAATTCTTTTAGCGATTTTAGTATATTAGTAAAATTTAAACCAAACAATTCAAACAACCCTAATTAACATTTACTTGAATACCTTTGTAGGAGAATATAATTGAAAAAGGATAAATGTCTGTCGAAACATAAATCACCAGAGTGAAACTTCTGCTTATTCTTCTATTCTGTGATTAGTGGTAGAGAATTATTGAAAGTTCGGTAGTCAGTTAGCCAAACTGTGATTCTTAAATACACGTGTGAGTCCGGTGAAAGTGATTTACAAATCACGCGGTGATTATAACGGATGATTGCGATACATGTATTGACTCATCGATATCAAATCGTGTTTCGTGTTACGTTCATTAGAGGTCTACAAGTCCTCTGGTATCGTAAAGTTTTTAGCGTTGTAAAAAACGACCTTTTTTTTTTTTTTAGATATTACATAGCCTTCTGATTCGAACATTCCGATTATTGAAAATCTATCTTCGGATGAAGTAAGGCTAAAAAAAAAAAAAGTCGTCTTGCAAAAAAGTCATCTAAAAAAAAAAAAGGTCAACGATTCATTACAACCTATATGAATAAGTTAAGATTTAAAACAAGTGCGAGTGCACTGACCCAATAGCTCCAGCTATCCGCGCCTCGCCGTTGATCGTTACCGCAATCACGAATCACGAATCACTGCTTTCAGAATTTTCCACTCACAGTCGTGATCCGTGATTCTCCAATCACTGTGAAAGAATCACAGTTCGTGAAATATCGCTCATCACTAGTTGGTAGTGGTAGTACTTGTTTCACTTGAAAATTTTTGGAAGAATAACTAAGTTTATTTTTTAAATTAAAATGGTATTAAAGGTATTTGCACGTTTTAAACTGTGTACATTTCTATTTAATTTCCTATGATTATTTATTGAATAATAATTAAATGTAGGTACACACACAATATTTAACGAATTTCCACTATTTCATATGTATTATGTGAGGTTATGGTGTATTTGTCACTATATTTCATTTAATTTCTTGTAAAAATCCATATAGACTAGCGCAGAAACTATTCATACTAAACTAGTTCAAGCTTATTCTTTAGGCGAAAGTTACAAGCCAAATTTATTTCTTTTGGAAAATGTTAGTCCCCGATAAATTTCAAGCGCTTACATTTTATGCCAAAAATCAGTATAGTATTTTCGTTTTGTATGTAACAGATATCTTTCAAATGCATTTCCATTAGAAGAAATATTGAATGTACTGTTATCCAATGAACAATAAGTACTGAGGTAACAAATAAGACTGAAAAACTTATTTTTATCATTCACAAAATAATTTAATATCCGATGACTAGTTTTGGCCTAAATGGTTATCTTTTGAGGTTGATCCGAACCCGACTATTTAGGCTGAAACTGGTCTTCAGATACTAAATTACTTTATGAATGATAACAAGCATTTCACCCTTTATTACACATCAAAAAAATAGGACTGGCTCTACTTACTTCTCACGTTATACAATATTTCCACACTTAAATTTCTATAAAATCAAACAAAATCGACTTTACCAAAAAGGATTTATTATTTCTCGAAGTAAGAAAGCTCCATTTTATAACAGGTAATTAGAATTAAGATACAATAAGCTTCGTAACCGCTTCTCCACGTGCTTCCGAGGTTACTGTCGCTTCTCGTCTACTTGGACCTCGCACGCATCTTCCTGCGTTTCCTTTTTAGCCTCCGCATACGCTTCTTTCTCCACTTAGCTCGCATGTCTGGTAGTCGTGGTGTGGAAGAAAACCCGAAAGTTTTCCCCTGCGAACAATTTTATACCGTCGAAATGAACGATCAGGCACTTTTTACCAAATTAAAAGTGATTATTTACCTTCTTTTATTCCGTGTTTTGTCGATCACTGCACACTGCGACTGTTCTCCACAAAATGCGTGGAGGAAAAGGAAGTCGACTGTGCGATTTGGATTGACATCAGATTAGTAACTAAATAGGTGTACCAACCGCACAGTGTAGGTAACATACTTTATTTTTGGATATATTTTGATCTAATTAAAACGGTTATAATTGGCAAATTACCATAAATTAAACTTGGTTTTATGTTATGATATTATATTTATTTTAAGTTAAATAAAACTGATATTATAAAAGATAAATATAATTGATGTTATTATACAGGGTGAAGTTTTATACAGAGTTATCTAGAATCAACTCGTTGAGAATCCGATATGCAATTTATTTTTAATACCATATTTAATGCAGCTTGAGATATGTTAAGGGTTTATTGATTTTGAAAAGTACTTCAAGGGCGTATAATTGTTATTCTATTCTACATTTTTACAATTTTTTGCAGCCAATCTATGTAATTTCAATTTTCTTTTATAGTTTTTTTTTTTTGATAATAATATAATTGTAATTAAAGAAAGAACATCTAAAAGAATTAACTCTACACTTAGACCATATATATCATTTAGGTTGGATATAAGAACCTGAATAATTTAAAAACTTGTTTCACAAAATTGAAATCACTGACACCCTTTATTAAACATTATTGTTATTATATCAATTAATTAAAATAACGTAATAGTTTAATTTAACCCCATAAAAGGAAATTACAAAAAAAAAAATTTTTTTATGTTTAATTTTAACTTGTTTTCGCCCTTATTTTCGGTATATTATAGGAAAAGTCTGGTTGGATCAGTTTAGATTTATGGAAAGCTATATGTGAATGCTTTCGAATGAACTGCGGAGAAGATTTTGAACCTTTAGCAAGGGTCGTGGAGGTCATTAAAGATGATAAAATCGATTATGAAGGTTTCCTAACACTGATCGACTGCAACAAATATTGTCCTCGTTTGAAGACCATACAAGGTAATAAATTTTCTTTATTTTAATTTATATTTTCACTGTCGAATTGGTAGAATAGGCTCTTCATCCTTTCAAATTGGTTTTTCTTTTTTTTACTCTGCTCTATAGAATTTATCTTGAAAATTTATTTCTGTTTAAGAATAATAATCCTTTTTGGTCATTAAATTTAACAGTTTACGTTATCTGTGAGGTTATGATCATAAATTGTCATAATTTGACATTTGTACCCTAATATTTAAAGGGTGGTAAACATTATAAACCTAAACTAGCAGATTTAACAATACTATAAGTATATATCTGCTGTAGGCTCCATACTGACGCTTGGCAAATAAATAATTATTTGCTTTTTATTATTAGACGTAAAGGAAGGCCATTTTTATTACACTACTACCAACATGGCGGCTGCACTCGATTATAAGACCATGGACAATAGAAGTAAGCAAATTTTGGATACTGTATTTAAAAAAAGACCCAGTATTTATAGTTTTTCTAAAAAAAAAAAAACTTTAAGATATGCGTCCGGCGGGCGTTCCTACAATTAGAATGGATACGGGAAGACCTAGGGTTTTGGAAGGGCAATGTAAGGCTGATTTGGAAAGTTTGGGTGACGAAACTACAGCTAAAACAGTTGTCAACCCTAGCATCTTTACTAATTACGGATTAACGCATCGCGACTTCTTCATGGTTATTATACAGATCCGTTGGTTTATCCCGAAAGTCACGTGATCAGTTGATCAGTGCTTTTATTAACTTGTGGGGAATTTAGGATTTTTTATTTTTATGTTGACATCAGTCGAAAAACACAATTGGAACCAATATACCGATAAAATGTTACTCATGTTTCGTTATTATATAGCTTAGTAACATTTTCAAGTACAACTGAAAACCGTTATCTATAATTAGCAATTTTTTAAAAACATTTCAATAACTCTTTATTAAAATTAATACTAAATAAAGGGTCATTGAAATGTTCAAATAATTAATGCTTTCCTGCTAACACTGTTAATAACCCTAATAGCCAAATTTAAATTTCCCGCAATTATTCTTAGTAACATCAACGTTGAAACATAAAATTACCCACCATTTTGTACTATATTAATAGTTATTTTAATGCGTTTACGTTGAAATCACTAAAACTTATAGGGGGAAATTTAAATTTGGCTATTATGGAAGGCAAATTTTATTATAAAAATTTTCTTGCCACGTGTAGGATTTGAACCCACGTCCTTTTTTTTAAATTACATTTAGCGGACCTGCTGGCGTTATCATAACAACTGTATTTGATGCAATTCAAATCGGCAGAACTTGTCGCCCTCGGTAGTTCAGTTCGTAGAGCGGCTTGTCCTGGAAACAAGATGGCGTGGGTTCAAATCCCACACGAGGCAAGAAAATTTGCCTTATTAACAGCGTTAGTAGGAAAACATTAGTTATTTGATGATTTTTACACTGTGAATTCCAATTTAAGTTATTGAAATGTTTTTAAAATAACATTTTACATTTACAAATTATAGATAACACTTTTCAATTGTATATGAAAATGTTACTAAACTAGTAACGAAATTAAATAAAAAAAAGGGAAGACGTTGGTGTTCTCTATGACTTAAACGACCAAATTACCAGGATTCTTCATTAGGCAACAAGTATAAACGTTTAATGAGTCAAAAAGAAAAATATTTTGTACATGGAAAAAGAAAAAAAAATTAAAAAAGTCCAAACGTAGGATTGAAATGTCGTACACTGGTCTAAATTTAGTTGAAAATGGAACTAAATTATTATTTTTTTTTCACTAAATCGGCTCTTGATCAATTGTAGAACATGGAAAAAATATAAAAAAAAATTAGGTTGTTTAGAGTTACCTTTTAGAGAGGAAGGATGAAATTATTTAAAATTAATCGGTTTTTATGAATACTTTTTATTCATTTATCATAGTCTAGAATAATACAGTGTAACGCAATCAAAATTTAAAAAGACCGCCACTCCTGTGCGCCGTCTACCGGCATGGCGAAGGGACTATGTGGAAGGAGAAGAAGAGATATAAAGAAGAAGAAGAATAAGAAGATTTAACGAGTTTTAATCGAGAACTGTTTTCAAGTGTAGTTTACATTACTTTATTATACAATAAATAAAGAGTTCACGCTAAAACAGTGAAATGCAAGTAAATACGAAGATAAATAGAAAAGTGCGGGTACCTTGTGGTTGTTTTAATGGGCAAATTTTCTAAATACTATTTATTTACTTGCTGCATGTCAGCATTTTCGTCTATTCCAAATCACTGGACGAAGGTAGCTATATAAAAAGATGTTCAGTTTGCAAACTGCGGCTTTCTCCAGATTTTTCTCGTAGTATATCGAAAAGATGTTTCTTTAGCAACATTTTAATGGACTTTCCTGGTATAAAAAAGTAAGTTAATTATTGGTTAACAGTGTTATTAAACTGATTTTATAGTTATTTAAATCCAATGGTTGTAATTCGTAGTATAAAGAGTACTATGCTGCTACACGAAAAAGATATTTTAACAATAATCCAGTTTCATGTTTCAACTAAACAAAGGGGTGTTTTCATTCATATATGTATTTATTTATATGTTTGATGTTGGAGTATTGTCGAGATTCGCAATAAAATAAATAACTTTCTAAGGGGCAAGTGGTCGCACGTAAAAATTTTGTTTTTTCTTATTTTTGCAGAGCGGGGATTCAAGGGTTTTTTTTTAATGTCTCACTAAAACCAAAGTTGATATGTCAACAAATAAACGGTAGAAATAACTAATATTTTTTTTTCAGTAGATACACACGTCTAGCGTTCTGTATAAATAAATAACTGGTAAAATGATGTTTTTAGCAAGCTTTATTGTAAAATGGAGAGAAGTTTTGCTATTTTTTCTCTCTAAAAAGTAACTCTAAACAACCTATTTTTTTTTTTAGAATTTTTTCCTACATCTATAACTAATCGAGTTGATTTAATGAAAAAATAATAATAATAATAATAATTCCGTTTTCAACTAAATTCGGACCACTGTGCGTCGCGAACAAACAAAAAAGAAACAATAAAATACTATTACAAAACTAATACATTTTTTTTATGACCCTAATAGCCAAATTTAAATTTCCCGCCACTATTTTTAGTAACTTCAACGTAAAGGCATTAAAATAACTATCAATGTAGTACAAAATAGTAGGTAATTTTATGTTTCAACGTTGAAGTTACTACCAATAATTGCGGGCAATTTAAATTTGGCTATGTGGAGAAACACTAAAAAATACCTCCATGTGTTTTTGTGTAACAAAACAAAAAAAAATGACCGATAATGTGGTACAATACGAGTTTAGTGGTTGAATACAATCAATGATACAGAGTTGTCAGCTAGCATCATTTATTTTTTTTTTAATTTCTTATTCTCTTGGTTTTTAGGTTATAAATATTGAAAACATGAAGGAATACTACAACGTTTCGCTTTATTTCAAAGCTTTTTCAAGTATACAGGGTGTATCAGATATAGAGGTAAATATAATAATATGTAACAGCTGTAATCATATACAATCAAAAAGTCTTAAGTGCACAGGGGTCTATCTGTAAGCATTAACGAGAAAAAAATATTTTATAAATGCCGTGGGCTAGAGCCGCACCTGTGCCCAACCTAAATGCTGTCCCAAGTATACCCCCACATACTGCTATCATTCAGCCATTACCGCTGTTAGTTTTGTGTGGATCGCCGCTTGGAGTGCAAGCCACTTCGAACATTTTATTTAAATTCTTCCCGTCTCGAAAAAACGATCTTTTCCGGACCATCATGATTTCATATAAGAAATCGAAGCTTGATGCATCGGCAAAGCGCGGGAATATATAGATCATTTTGCGTGATATCATAGTGAAAAGGCGTGTTTGCAAATTTTCTGCATCTACATTTATTTCTGTGTAATTCGATTCAATTCATTTTGCGTTATATGATTAAATAAATCCAAAAGAAATAACTCAGATTCATGTGGTACCGTTTATTAACAACTAACTCTCGATTCGACAAAGTAAAAGAAAAATATTTACGTTTTCTGTAACTACTTAAGTCGCATATCCGGTGAAACTCGAACGTCTTATCAGGATATTGAAAATAATACTTTGTAGACTTACGTAGGATGCTCTTAACAAAAAAGGAATGTTTATTTTATAAAAAGAAGAAATTTAAAATGCCTCAGTTTTGATATTAGTACAAGGGCCTTTATTTATTCAGAATGACGTTAAATGAACTTACGGCATACCATTAAGAATAATACTGAATGAGTGTAATGTATTTATACATAATACCACGTTTAGCGGGTGCTTAACATGACGTTTCCTTGCATCAGGCCCGGACTAAAGAATTTTTGGCTCTAAATTTTACTTTTTTTTATTCTTTAATGATGAAATCCGGTTTTGGTGGGTTTGTGCTTTATATGTCGTGTAGTTAACACCCAATCAAAATTTACTTTTTTATTTGATACACTCTGTATAAATATAACTGTAAGTGTAAATTATAAAAAAAAAAATAAAAAAAAGAAATAAATAAAAATAAAATTAGCGTCATTTAGGTAGCCTATCTTTGTGGTCACGTGGCGTACGGGATAAAATGAAGGCTCTTTATATAAGGTATTTCTTTTTAACTAAATAAATTATCAATGTTAATTACAGCCTAGGACACCTGAATACATTAGAAAATTATTTGAGAACTGTGGTTACCAATTTCCAGAAGATACGTTTGAGAAATTATGGCAAATGGGCGTCTGTGCGGATAGAACCGGTTCAGTTTGTATCGACACTTTCAAACAATTGCTAGCTTGCTCCATGCCACACCCACTTTTAAATGCGAAGAAGAACACAAGTGCAATTATTAATTTTTTTTTTTCAATCGATTTTATTAATACAATTCAGATATTTACAATTCTTGTTGTAATAGATAAAATTATACATATTTTTTTTGCCTATTTTAATTAAAATAATAATAAAAAAAAAACCTTTTAACTTCTACGCCTATGGGCATCTTTGTACTTTTCTCTCGATTTATCATCATCATCCCTGTGCCTTCGATCTCTTCTTTCTCGATTACTATCATCTTTATTCCTATCGTGTCTTCTGTATTTTTCATCTCTTTCCTTATTATCGTCCCTCCTCCTTCTATACCTGTCTCTGTCATCGTTGCGTTCTTGCTGCGGCTTTCCATCGCGTTTCTTCACGAACTGCCCCAAAAATTCCGTCTCACGTTGACTCAACTTCTTATCCTTGTCCCTAGTATCTTTCGACGATTTATCTCTCTCGTTTCCCTTACTTTCCCGCCTTTTCCCATCGCCTCTATTCGGTTTCTTCTTCTCGTCTTCCGAACCTGACGATTCTTTTTTTTTAGACTTCTTGTTCTGTTTCTTTTTGCCCCGCTTCGATTTCTCATCTTCCGACGATTCGCCCGAACTAGACGATGAGCTGTCATCGTTGGAACTGTCGTCAGAGGAGGAGGAACTTCCGCTGCTCGAACTGGACACCTCTTGCGCCACGTTCAGTTCGACGTTTTTGGGTACGTTCTTCAGATGTTCCCTGAGTTCGTCCGTCAAACCGCCCAGGCCGATGGAAGTGAAGAAATTGATGGAGAATCTGGTATTTTTCGGATTATCTCTGGGGAAGAGGCCGGAGAAATGGGGTTCCATCGTTCTGTAATATAAATTACGTGATTGGGGAATTGAATTTAGACGATAATGTTTTCTAAGTGATTTCTAGTTAGATGAAGATCTAACTATGATTTATTAATATATTACGTCTATTAATATATTAAATTAGTTTTTCCTATTATACATCAGCAAAAATTAAAGCAATTGTATTGCACTGCCGTAAAAAAGAAAAGGGATGAAATTTTGCATACTATAAAATATACAGGGTGTTTGAAACATAGTTAAAGATTTTAAGGGCATGTAGTACAATCGAAATAAGGCTAAAGTCATGAAACATATGTTCACAAATTAACTGTTTACGAAGTAACAGCGATTTTATCGCAATTGCAGAATAAGCTTGCTTTAGCGGTTTTTATTAAGATGTTATTGCATTTTAACATAAAATAGATATAAACTAAAGAACATGTTCAAAATGACGTCCTTCCATTCGACACAGGATCTACATCTGCTTTCAACGGAAGCGCGCAGTCTTTTCAAAAAAACAAGGTTTTCTCGTATTATTTGGCAACAGTGTTCTATTCGTTGGCGCAACTCTGAAATATCGTTTACCGTGTTGAGTACACTAAACTTTCAAATAAACCCAGATACTAAAGTCCAACGGGTTTAGATCGGGAGACCTTGGAGGCCAAGCAATGGATCTGCTCGCCCTATCCATCTCCCAGAAATTCATTGTTAAGATGTTCCCTAACAGCACGCGTAAAGTGCGGTGGAGCTCCATCTTGCATAAACCAGAGGTTCGGTCTTAGATTTATAGGTAAATCTTCCAAAAGTTCAGGTAAAGTATTTTCCAAGAACTATAGGTATGCAGGACGTGTTAAGCGTTGTGGCAAAACAATTGGTCCTAACAACCGTTCCCCTATCAACCAGATGTTTAAAGAGAAACGTTGCTGGTGCTTGGCTTCAAAGGTAGCATGAGGATTCTCGTCACACCAAACGTGATTGTTGTGGAAATTAAGTATTCCATTTTTAGTAAAACCAGCTTCATCAGAGAAAAGGATGTTATCAGCGAAATCTGGCCGATCAGCAGCTGTTCGCAAAAACCACTCACAGAAAGCCCTTCTCGCTTGATAATTCGGAGCAGTAAGGGCTTGTACCCGTTGGATATGGTAGGGGTATGGGAGTTGCTCTTGAAGAGTTCTCCAAACAAGATTGCTGCTTACACCCACTTGAGTCGAAATTCTTCTAACCCTAGTTTCGGGATTTTCATCAACAATATTCAAGATTCGATCTTCTATCTGTGGAGTACATGCTATTCTCTGCCGTCCAGTATCAGAAGACCGCTTCTCAAACGAACCAGTTTCTCTTAGTCGCTGAAACACCGTCTGAAACACCACATGCGAAGGCAGTTGGCGATCAGGAAACGTTTCAGCATAGAAGCGACTTGCTTGTAAAGAATTCCCATTAGCACGACCGTACATGAACACCATATCGCTCATTTCAGCATTCGAATACGCAACCATTGTAATTGCTACAAATTGCACAAACTGTCAAATTAAACCGTCATAAAACAATAGCTGATAAGCACCTCCCAGTTTACTGGGATATGTTATATCCATGTACTACTAGGAACACTCGCTGTTATCTCGTAAACGGTTGATTTTTGAACATATGTTTATTATGACTTTTAACCTTATTTCGATCGTACTACATGCCTTTAAAATCTTTAAACGATGTTTCAAAGCACCCTGTATAAATCAGTATATACAGTAGTTTTAAATATTGCTAAGCGACTTTAGAATGCTAATTTATACAAAACAGCAACTAATAAAACTAAAACTGCTTGGAATATAATAAGTAACAACACAAAAAGCAAATTAAAAGACACAGAGATAGAGGAAATTATGGTAGAAAATGTTAGCATTAAATCTTCAGTAGAGATGACACAAGAATTTTATAAATATTTTATAAATAGTATGTTTGTTGAGCATAAAGTACTTATTTCTTACAAAATATATGCTACTCAATACTCAGAGTAACGAGCAGTGGATGGTTATAACGAATAGAGTAAAAATATTCCAATATTCAAAGAGTAGAATAGCTATGACAGTTCTGGCGCAAAATCCTACAAGGTTTACATAGGAGGTCTGAAAGTACTTTTTATCCCTCCTACTTCGCATAACTGTGTGTAACCTTTATGCCTAAGTATGAGAAATTTGAATATACGTATGGGATTAAACGGAATACTTATATTACTTTTGTACCTAAATTGTCAGTTATGCCGTTGCCGAAATCGGCACGTACAGTTCCTGTCGTCCTGCGCGCTGCATTCAATTATACCATGCAGACTTGTTTATCTGTTTTGTTTACAATAGCCATATTGCAACGAAAGAGCACCCACAAATCAGTCGAACATAGCCTATTTTTGCCGAACCCGGCTTTTCAATGTGATAAATACACCTTCCAACGGAAGTTAAAAAGAAGAGTCATTCTGTTATCCGACGTTTCGAAGTGTACTTCCGCTGTATATGAGATAAGAGAGATAAGTGATCTCTCGACTATTACATGTTTTAAGATGAAATTCGTATCTTTTGTAAAACCGCGTCTCACATTAAATCTCCATTTTTAATAAAGGTAGTTAAGCAAGTGTATGTTTCATTAAATAAGACAGTGAACGGTTGGTGTGAAAAGCGGATCCATAATAATATAAAACAAAAAAATAGGTATAATGAAACAAAAGCGCAAGTGAGAATCGCAGATAGCATGCAATGACTGTATGTGACATCATATACTTATAGTATTTATTACAAAGTGAATAAATGTTTTAAATACAAAAATAATCGCAGGTATGAGTATAAAGTAATGAATACCCTGTGAAAGTAGTGGATATTTTGAGAATAGTAGCGAGTATTATGAATACAAAATTTGGCACAGTATTCGCTATTCAGTATCCGCTACATTTAACAAAGTAATGAGTATCCCCGAGTATTAAAAGATACTCATAATTCCCAACACTAAAAAACAGTGTTAGTATAAATACACATCAACAAATCATAATAATATTTTTGATAACTGCAATACTCAATTCAATCGTCATAGAATTTACTTAAAGTTTCTGAAATTTCTCTATACTGTCTCACAATTGAAATCCCCGAACGCTTTCGGGACAGATTTAATTACTAATAACATTTTGAAACAAAATATTCACTTCTTGATTCAACTTCTTACGGCATTAATAAATAGATCACTTATTGATGATGTTTTTTTCCTATTGTTTGAAAATTGCCAGAGTGTTACCCCATTGTATAAGAAATATGATGCTAAGGATTTAAAAAATTATAAACCTCTCTCTTTACTGGCCATAATATCTAAAATAATGAAAAAGATTATGTGTGAAAGGTTAACATCATTTTTAACTTTTGATATTTGGTAATATTTTGAGCGAACATCAACATGCTATTATAAAGAATAAATCAATGATTGAATCTATAAGTTCTCTATACAATGCACTAAACAAGGGGAAAAATGTATAAAATGTATAGGAGTTTTCATGGACCTAAGTAAAGCCTTTGATTTAGTTGACCATCAGATATTATTACAAAAATTAAATAATTATGGAATAAGTGGAAAAACATATGACTGATTTGCTTCTTATTTGAAAAATAGATCACAAATCGTAGAAGTTAATGTAAAAAAATCCGAAAGCAGGGTAATAATCGACAGAGGTGTTCCGCGAGGATCAGTGCTTGGCCCCTTACTGTTTGTTATTTATGTTAACGACGTCTCAATAAAAATGTCGCTGACGACAGCACAGAGAATTTAATTTTAAAGACAGATTCGGCTAAATGCTTTCACTAAGTGATTCAATAACAACCAGCTTTATGTAAATAAGGAAAAAAGAACAGAATTTATGTACTTTACCCCTGGTGTCAACGATATACACGAATCCAGCCTTATCAAAATTAATTCATGTTCCAACCAACAAGTACAAAATGTCAATTTTTTGGGTATTCATTTAGAAAATGAATACGGAAACACATATTATAAATTTGTTTTAATTTTAAAATAAAGCTCTTGCCATTTAGTGGTCAAATTTTTTAATTCCTTTTAATTTATTTTCATTGTTCCTGACGCTATATTCAAATTACGAAAAGTAACCAATTTAGATCGCTCTTGAGTTTCTATTCTAATTTTCAATCAAAATTAAAATATGGAATATCGTTCTAGGGCGCATCTGTGCATAGTAAGAGAGTATTTCGATTAAAAATGTACTTCATGTCGCTTATATTTTTCATCCTTGGGTATTCTTACATTAACTGATCTCTGATCTGTATGTATGTACGTGAAATTGCTTTTTATGTTAAAACCAATATATACGTTTTCATAAAGAATGGTAATTTTCATATGTATGACTCTCATAATAAAAATGATTTGCGTATGCCAATAGATAGTTTATGATAACTTATGAGAGATTGACATAAGAGTATATAATCATTTACCAGGTTTTATTAAGAACATAGTTAGTATTAGATTATTTAAGGAAGACCTATAAAAGTTCCTACAAAATAATGTATTTTATATTTTACATGAATTTTTGAGTTTTACATATACGTAGTTTTTTATTTGTAATTAGTTGATAAATTTGGTAAATATGTTTTCATTATATTAGTAACTTCTTTTTCACTTCAGCCTTTATTATTTTATTTATATATTTTGTCTTTCTTTGACTTATCTTATACTTATAAAGGTCTCATAGATTAATAAACTATTATTATTATTATTATCATTACTATTATTATTATTTGTAAACAGCCTCGTTGTAATTAGTTCACATAATCGCGACTCACGATAACAACATAGCGTTGGAAAATTGGATAAAATGAAATATTTTAGCTTTTCGCTATCTGTTTAGTTATTTCTTGTGTTTCTGCTTATATTATTACTTTGTTAATCATATTTCACTAAAAATAGCCCTTGTTAGAACTCGATTAATGCAATATTCATACAGAAAACGTATTTTTTTTCAATTTTGATAACACAATTATATTTACCTAACTACTATTCTAGAATTATCATATATCTATCTGATATGTTAGAGGAGGAGGCTGTTAGGTAGCATGATTCACCATTTCGCAAGTCCATCAAAAAAACCACGGAGGAAAGCATACTAGCAATTAGACAAAGGTCTTTTGCAGTGCAAACAGGTTATTCTAAATTAGAGTATACTGTACTTACGCATCCTTCAGTCTTGTATTCAACTTTGCCAATCCCATATACTCGGCCAATTCTTGAAATAGGATCTTAATGAAGATCCTGCTGGAGCTGTTCGTGTTCCACTTCGTTCAGTTTCTTATTTCCAACACTTCCCATCCTATGGCGTCCGTGAACAGGAGGTGGGCGAAGAATTTGCTCACGTTTCTCAGTTTGTTCGCGTCCAATCGATGGGTGGTGGCGTAAGTGTCTTTAAAGATCTGCTCGAAGGGCGGCACGTAGATTTTATTAATCTGGCAGAAACGTTGCGCTAATAATCCGTAGAATTTCTCGTAAGTGCGCTGTTCCGCGCAGCAATCTGTTTAAATAGATACAGAAAGGAGTAATTAATTAATTAATTTTTGAAAATTTAACTTAATCAAAATAAATAAATTTTCTATGTCAATGAGCCATGATGTTAAATGATAAAAGTAAATGTATAGCAATAGAATTTATATAAATGCAAAAGTAATTCATTTAATTTGGACGAAAGCATATATAGTACATAAATTAATACCTAAATGCTTGTATGCAGAACTACAAAGAATTAAATTTTCCTAATATAAGAAAACAGTAACTGGTGAAAATAGTTAGTATGCAATCGTCGACATATCTTTTTGAAAAATGGAGTGTTAAAACTTATATTATTTAAAACAGTTTTTTCTAGGTTTTCCATAGTTAAGTTGGCAATTACTGCTGATATTGGTGATCCCATGGCAATACCAAATGTTTGTGTATAACAACTATTGTTAACTATGAAATATGTAATGTCTAAACAAAATGTCGTTGCTTCTACAAATTCTTCTAGGAATTTGGTTTACTGGGCAACCAAATTCAAATTTCCCGCAATTATATTTAGTAACTTCAACTTAAAGGCATTCAAATAACTATTAATCTAATACAAAATCGTAGGTAATTTCATGCTTGAATGTTGAAGTTACTAAAAATAATTGCGGGAAATTTGAATTTGGTTTACTGGGGGTAATGGTGTATGTACAAATATAATTTTCAAGATCAATAATCATATTTTAATCATTAATAATTAATATTCCGGCATATTGTTTGTTTACAAACATAATTACTCATAGTCCTGCGTTATAAATAAATAAATACATATGGATAAAAATAACATTCATAGGGGAAAAGAAGATATATGGAAAAATATACTCACAGAACTGCACTTTGCGTTTGTGAATGTTTGCTTTAAGATGTTTGTTAAATATATGTGTAATTTTTAATAACAAAATTTTAAACTGTTTAAATGGCGCACACTAATCCACCGTGAAAGTTTGAATAATTGTATAAAAGAAAAACACAGGATTATAAGGTAATTTTATTTATTAATAGCTCTTTTTGAAATTTTATATTAATACAATTAATTTATAGGAAATTTTAATAATTAGGATAGGAAGAAATGTTTGAAAATGGACTATAAAAAAAGTCCGAAACGTAACAATTAAAAAAATTATATGTACCGTATTCCCAATTAAATAAATGTTTCAGGATAATGTATGACAGACGGTAAAATAAATTAATAAAAGAATAAATTATTCTTATTCAAATTCTAGCATTTATGTAAATTTTCTAGTATTTAAGATAATTCGTTTATTAAGATTGAAGTTATACAGTATAAAATGTATTAATTATTATTAGTAATAGTTAGTTTAGTATGGATCTAGTAACAAAATCTGATTGTTGGTAAAATGCTTACAAACTGATAAATATTTCTTACGCCAATTTTCAAACAGTAGTCGTGAATATTTCAATTTCATACTAAATACAATAAAAAGTTTAATAAACCTAAATCGATTGTAATCTGAATGGAGATTTTACATTTTACAAAATAAGTATCTATTCTAATGTACAAAAAGCTAAACATCGCTCTATTTATTTAACAAAGAGTACTTGTAATAATTCTGCCAGAAGCAGGCCATGTTCATCATCTAATTTTTATGCAGTAACAAAACTCCTTGGTAGCATATACGTATTTAGTGCGTATTTATATCATTTGCGGTAAATCACGCAACGTCACAGCATCTCACAACCGTTAAAATTAAAGCACTAAGGCAAGCGTTTAATTGTTTACTATAGAATACAAGTTTAGTAAAAATTTAAAATGTCACTTCCCATACTTTTAGTCTGATAGAGGTCCTTAGCGATTACTAATTGTCAGATTATCACCCCCTCTTAAAATAGACGTTAAAATGATGTGGAATAATACAGTAATATAGACTCTGATAGTATAAAATTTATGTGTTTTTTATGATTTTCCACTTGAATGGATTTGTTTAGAGGATCATTACATTCATTTTTAAAAATTTTCTCTTGAGAATTGTTGCCTACGTGTTAAAGAACTGTCCACACACACATATTTCCTTAACTGTACAATACATCAGTACAAAAAATATTAAATTGAATGAACCATCAAGTTATCTGTAGTACACTGCATCAATTTTAATCAATTTAAGAGACTCACCTAAGAACATGTGACATAATTCGATTTCCTGTCCCGGTTTCAGCTCCATCTTCATTAATTTGTGCGCACACTCCTCGAAGTCCAAACTCGATTGTATCGTCAAATAGATCGTCCGCCTCAATGTGATCAGGTTAGTTTCTGTATTGTCTATGATGGTGTTCCCTTCTTTCGATTCTTCATCTTCGCCCTCTTCTTCGTCACTGCCGTCTGATCCTTCTGAACCGGAACCCGATTCACTGTCGCTGTCCAAGATTTCTTTACTGAGAGTCTTGTATTTGCCTTCATTTTCTTCGTACTTGTCGTCGAATCTGAATACGTCTAAAATACATTATAAATAAATAGATTTTACTTCGAGAGAAATGCATCAGGAACGTACTGAGGTTATCAAATAGTTTGGAAAAGATATTTCAGCAGCATAAACGAAAACGAAAACAGGGGTCCGGACCTGGTAAAGTCGTAGGAAAGGCGCGGAAATTAGGATCTTGCGAGTAAAAGTTATTTTAGTGGTTACTACTGTTAATTAAATCAAGTGAATATAAAGGTGTAATCTTTGAAGTGGATAACATAAATTGTAAGTGTTAGATCTCGATAAATAATCGTTGTAGAGCGAGAATTAACAAAATCAGGCGGTGAGATAGGTTAGTTCGTCTCCGAAGAGTTGATCTGGACGGGCTGTCTTGCGTTTGCGCTTGCGCTGATAGATAAGATTGCGATAAGCGAAGGTTGTATAGAGTTTGGACAGGACCGCACTAAAATAAAATGACGAGTGAGGTGTTACCGAAACAAGGAATTGGTAGCCAGGATAGTGATAGTCAGTCGAACGAGGAGATAACAGGAAAAAGGGGAGCTACGGATGAAAGAGAAAGTATGTTTAGTAGAAGTAAAAAAAATGTACAGAATTCCTGTGAAAGTGAAACATCACTCAGATGATAAACTAGATGCAATATTAAATTTAATAAAAGAAATAAAGAATGATCAAAATGAAATAAAGAACGAGGTAAAACAAATAGGAATAGAACAAGGAAACATAAATAAAGAATTATTAAAAATGCAGAAGAATTGAAGAACTCAGAGAAAAAATAACAGTAAAGAAAGAAAATAAACATATTAAGGGAGAGATAATGGAAATTAAACAAGAGTTTGAGCAGATCAGGAAAGAAAAGAAAAAAAATAATGTAGTAATGAGCGGAGTTTCAATAGAAAATACAGATATGAAGTATTAAAGAACAGAATGAAGTCGATAGTAAAAGAATATGTAGGAGTTGAGGTTAAAGTAAAATCAGCTACGAAAATTGGCAACAAGACCTGTTTAATAGAGTTAGAAGATCAAAGCGACAAGAAAAAAGTTATGACAAATAAGCATAAATTAAAAAGTGTGAGAAATGAAAATATATACATTAATGATGATTTAACAAAGAATGAAAGGGAGCAACAAAGACAAATCAGAAAGATTGCAAAGCAAGAGAGAGAAAAGGGCAATGCAGTTAAGATGGGTTATAAAAAACTGACTATTAACGGTGAGGTATGGAGATGGAATAAGAGTAAAGAAACAATAGAAAAAGAAGAGGCAAAAAACTTATAGAATTTTCGCCGATAGTACAGGAAAAGCAACATAGGATAACGCGGCGAGAAAAAAGGTATAATGAGATGGAATATGAGAATATAAATTGTGATATATTGGAAAGAGCTACCAAACGAAGAAGAAAGAAGGCAAACAAGAGAAACAAAATGAAAATTAGCACTTGGAATGTCAGAACTATGCTTGCAGCAGGAAGAATGATGGAAATAGGAGAAGAATTGGAAAGGTATGGAATAAGTATAGCTGCCTTACAAGAATAAAATGGAAGGGGATGGAACGATAGACAAACCACTTTTTTCTTTTAAATATTCGGGTGATGAAAAACAAGGGCAATATGGAGTGGCATTTATGTTGTTTGGAGAAATAAGAGAAAGGATAATAGAATTTAGACCAATTGATGAAAGAATGGCGTACAAATGATAATGGGCGCAGATTGTGCGACTTAGCGGCAAGAAGCGATATGATCATAAGTAGTACTAAATTCAAACATCCCAAAGAGCATAAAATAACTTAGACAACGCCAGACAAGAGACATAGCACACAAAAAGATCATGTGTTAATTAACAGAAGAAGGCAATCATCGGTAACAGATGTAAGATCCTATAGAGGAGCTAGCGTAGATTCAGACCATTTTATGGTAGGTGCAACAATAAAGCAAAAAATAAAGAAGACAACAACAAAAAGAGAAACAAATTTAAAATGGGACATAAACAAACTTGGAAACGAGAAGAGAGAGAGAGAGAGAGAATTATGAATTAAAATTAGAAAAGCTACTGCACGAACGAGAGAAGGATAAGAACAATGTGGATAATGAGTGGATTGGTATTAAAAAATGTATCGAAAAAGCAGCAGAAGAAACTATAGGAAGAGAACGAAGAACTAATAGAAAAGGATGGTATGACCAGAAGTACCGCATGAAGATAAATGAAAAGTCCTAAGCAAGGATAAAATGGCTCAGATTAAGTAAACCAGAAGATTTGCAGGAATATAAAAGAATTAGAAATGAATCCAATAAATATATAAGAGAGCGTAAAAGGAAATGGGTAAATAATAATATAAATGAGCTAGAAATAGAAAAGAATCAGTAGAAACACTAAAAGTTTTTCAAGAAGATAAATGAACAAAATAAAAAATAGAAAGGAAAATTACCGGTGTAAAAGATAAAGATGGGAGAATTATAGAAGAGGAAAAACAGTATAAGAGAATATGGGTAGATCATTTTAAGGAATTACTTAATGAGAATAATCGCCAGGAAGAGGAAATTATCGATGAAGGAAACGAAAGGAGTCAAGTGGAAGAACCAACAAGGGAAGACGTCACACGGATCATCAACAAAGCTAGAAATGGTAAATCACCATGGGAAGACGGGTGAATATAGAATTAATTAAAATACGGAGGACACCGAATAAGAGAGCAAATATATCAGTTAGTGATAAGGATATGGAAAGAAGAAAGGATGCCGGAGGAATGGAGGAAAGGACAAATCCTAACGATACATAAAAAGGGCGACCAACAAAATTGTACTAACTACAGAGGCATTACATTATTAAATGTCGCGTATAAAATCGTGTCAGCAATTATACAGAGTCGGTTAGCTGAAAACGCGGAAACGGTAATCGGACCGTATCAATGCGGATTTATGCAAGGAAGATCAACTGTGGATGCTATACATACCGTAAAGCAGATAATAGAAAAAGCCCATGAATATAATATGAAATTAGAAATGCTTTTTGCAAGATATCGTAATAGAGGGGAAAAAATTGGGATTAAAAATAAATGAGGCTAAAACAAAAATAATGATCATGGGTAAAAGCATAAAGAAGAAAAAAATCAAAATAGGAGTACATGAATTTGAACAGACAAGTAAATTTAAATATCTAGGCGTTATGATGGAAAAGAGTGGGGAAAGAAAAACTGAAATTGATGAAAAAATTATGGCTGCAAATAGAGCATTTCATGCAAATAAAAATATTTTAAAAAGTAAGATAGTCTCCAAAAGTACAAAACTAATTATATATAAGACAATGATAAAGCCGATAATAATTTATGCTGCCGAAACAATGACCCTCACAAAAAAAGATGAAGAAGCTCTCAGAATAGCGGAAAGACGAATGATAAGATCAATACTAGGACCGATTAAAGTTGAAGAAGGAATATATAGAGGGAGTATGAACAGCGAAAATTTTAAGGACCTAGATGGGAGATGTGGTTACAGAAATAAAGAAGAAAGGGTGAGGTGGCTAGGCATATATGGAGAACTGGACATCTTCGGTGTTACGAACGGTGTTACTTTGGCAACCATCGGGTAAAAGAGGACGAGGGCGACTAGAACAAGATGGCTACGAAGTGGAAGATGACCTTAGAAAGCAGGAGTAAATAAATGGAAGGAGAAAGCTGACTCAGGAAGATATGAGGGAGATCACAGATAAAATTGGAGATGAAGGACTGATCCACCGCAAAAAATGGATCTAGAAAACTTCCATAAGGGAGCGGTGCAACCTCATAATGGGGTGTTTTTCACCATTATATATATATAAACGAAAACAAAAAAAAATACTTACTTAAAACATCTTCCGCATTTGTAGCCTTAACATCATCCAAAGTAATTAAATGCGTAAATTGATCTTCTTCTTCCACAATGTCTAATTCCTCAATAATCGCGGCGTGGTCCTTAAATCCGTCCTTCCGAATTTGAAACATCACTTCAATCATATACTGAATACGTTTCTCCAATTTCCCTTCATGTAAGATATTCCGCAACATCTCGAATATAGCATTTATCCCTGAGAAAAAAAAATACCTGATTCTTTTTCTTAACAAACCCAACACTCCTTATGTACCTTTACTGGAGACCTCAGTTAATTTCTGTCCGCACTCTTTCAAGAACGATATAGCCACTTCGACAGAATCATCTGTCGGGGATTCCACTAACAAAGTTAAAATCTCTAAAGCCAAAATTTCATGTGCAACCCTCTGATTAACTAAATGCGCGATAAATGTAGCCGCCGATATACAAACCACCTTATTATTCTGTTTGAAACCCCTCTTAAACTGTAGTACCAACCTTTTTAATAGCAGTTCACCAATATTTGGAAACTTTGAGTTTATAACGGCCACTAAGGCTGCATAAACGTTAGTAAAAGTCGGTGATGCTGCTTGAGCTTGTATTAAGGATTTGCACAACAAACCACGACCTCGAACAATATTTTCATGTAACAACTCACGAGCTATGATCCCAATATTAGAAGTATTCACTTTGTTGATGTATCCATGTACTGATTTCTTCAAAGCTTCCCAAGCGATTCTTTGATAGGCAGCGGAGGATTTATCTGTTATCTCAGCCTGCATCATACGCAATTTCGCTGGTGGAATGTAAGCACCTCCAGTTTTAGATGTTAGTAAATCAACTGTTTTCCTTTGCCTTGGTGTAATTACAGATTTATCCTCAGCAGCATCTTTATTATCTTTGTCTTTATTGGCAGTCTCGTAATATCTTCTCCCCACTATATTATCATCTTTCTTTGGGTATTTGTTCCAGTATCTATCGCTGTTCTGTTTGTCTTCTTCTCCATAATATCGAGCGTAGAGCTGATCTGGATTGTCCAAATCCACGTAATTACGATGTCGACGATTCCTTTTGCTGTGGGGGCTCCTGGATTTCGATCTGGAGCGACTCCTACTTCTTTCACGCCGTCTTCTTCTGGTGTTTCTGTCCTCATTTTTGCGATCGCTTTTACGATATTTATCGTTACGTTTGGAGGGGTCTTCTTTGGAGTTTTTATCGACTTCAGGTGAATGGGAACCTCTAGAACGCTTACGTTCTTCTTTTTCGGCAGCTTCGGAACCGCTAGTCATATTATTTCAGTTTCAAAACAACACTTTATAACCTAAAACAAGCACTTTCGCAGACGCAATTTGGCAACTAGCTTCTCTACAGAATTACCAACCGAGAGTAAATACGCAAATAGAGTGAATATCGTCATTTTGAATCTTCAAATCAGTGTTGCCAATATTGTAATAATAAACTATGCCTGTTTCAAAATATGCAATATTGGTCCATATTTGTATGTTTACTCTGTTCACTCATAATTCGCACGGTTGTGCATTATTTTGAAACATAAAAGCAAGTCAAATAAATTCGGCTTTAAGGCATCGAACGTTTGTGAGTATATTATTTCTGTGCACTTAAAAATCCTGTAAAAATAAATTATAAAATCAACCATATTTATTCTATGTACTTTTATGTGTCGACTGGTCGCATTACAAAATCGGTCTTTGAATTCTGAAATGCAAATTCAAATAAAAAAGGTTCAAAGATAAGTGAGAATATACCATTGCCCCTACCCTAATAGCCAAATTTAAATTTTTCGCCACAATTTTTAGTGAATATAAAGTAAAGACATTAAAATAACTATTAATGCAGTACAAAATGGTGGGTAATTTTATGTTTCAACGTTGAAGTTACCAAGAATAATTGCGGGAAATTTAAAATTGGCTATTAGGGAGTTTCTCAATGATTATTTTGTAAATAACTATTGAAAATATAATCTATTTTAATTAGATTTTACTCGCATATGTAACAATTTATATATGGAAATTCAAATTTTAAAATTAATCGATCATAACATCGACTTGAGTTATTTACGAACATTTGGCCTAAAATATTGGAATTTGCCTATATATATATAAGCAATGACGTTATTGATAAAATAATTACCTATTAGTGACTCAGACAACTATGTTATAGCATTACGATTAGTAGTTACAGTATTTACATTTTACTTTATTAGCTTTATCTGATAATTTTGCTTCTGTAGATAACAAATGTTTTACTAGACCATTCGCACCTATAGATCGCATGTAAATCTTTTGTATGAATCAGATGATTGAGAACAACAAAGTTATTTTTAGATAAATCCGTATTATTGTTGCTGGTATTGATTAAATTATACAAATTTTAACATTGTATAGAAATTAAAAACAAACTCTTCAGTTTTTAAACACGATGGGGGCAGCGTTAGCATTGTGTACAGTGGGGCAGGTAAGTACAAATACCACAGTAAATTTTCAGTTCTTTTTTTTACGATCTGCCTCTAAAATTTAGCTAGCCTGTTGTTGTGGGAGCGCAGCTTGTTCTCTTTGCTGTTCGGCGTGTCCATCATGCAAGAATTCAACGTCCTCCAGGCTGATGTACGCCTTCATTTTGATTCTAGCAACTGTAGTTGCGTGCATCATGCTGGCACCTAGTCTTCAAGACGCCTTGCAAAAAGTATTTATGGTATCTTATGGGGAATAGAGCAGCTATCACCCGGGGTGTTTTTAGGTTCCTTTTTGTAATAATAACACCGGGTATTTACCAGACTCCGTTCAATTCAATTGTTCGCAAGCTGTTGGTTACCTAGCTGTTTATCGGATCTATTTTATATTGACTTTATTCTTTGCGTTGATGGCGGTTTTGATGATCGGGGTGAAAACGTCGAAGGATCCTAGATCGGGATTGCAGAATGGGTAAGTAATAAAAAATTATGGGGTAATCTCGCAGGTTAAGTTGTATTGTGATCTGCCATCTGTGTTGCGATTATACACGAAAGGTTGTGCTAACCACCAAGAGTTTTTCAATGTCGAATCTGGGAAGGTCGGTCTAAAATTGGCATTTTGTATATAGGAAATATATCTTCTGGGTAAATTGAAATGAATTTTTATACTCTAATATAATATTTTAGTACTTGAAAGTAAATATAAAGATGAATTTATAGATAGAATAATATTTTAACATATATTTTTTTAAAAAAAGTAATATGCAAATGAAGAAAATAACATTTGAAAAAGATGTAAAAGTAAATATTATTGTTTAGCCATCCACATTTTTGCAATTTTCAAAGATTGTAAAAAATTTTAAGCAAATAATGAAGGATGTAATTCGAATTAAATTAAATCTAATCATTTGAAAATTTCATTATAACATTTCAATTATGAATGAATCACTTAATAAAATCGATCCTTCGAGAATTTTATTATTTGTTTATTTTCTTTTAACATTTTTGATATATGTTGGAGAGAATGAATTATGAAATCATTTGATTATTTATTAGCATCACTAGATTATTCTTCTCAAAAAACTATTTAGTGACTTTCCGTGTGCCAATTTCTGATCCATTAGTGCCAATTCTAAAAAAAACTAAAAGATTCAGCGTTGCCGTATTTTTGTAGCAGTTTTAAAGTATTAACATTGTTTAAATATATCTAGTTAGTCAACGTAATGCATTTTCGGAAAAATAAAGTATTGCTCAGGGAAGTGGTGCACTCTATCGGTGAATGTTAATTGATTTGAAAACGTGATAAATATAACAGGTATCTCGGTCAGAGTGAGAGACAGATTTCTGTGTTTTATCCATCTGCGGAAACGACGGAATCCGCATCGGTTGATTTACTGGCATTGGCGAATTGTGTGGCCTGGGGAAAAGGGAGGGTGGATGCATGTGACGCTGTGATGACGCACCTCGCGATAATTCTCGTGTTTGTTTACATTAGAAGATTAGAATTCTGAGGTATTCTGTTATGAATATAAAGAAATTGAAAGTGTATTGCAAGGCACGTTCTTGTTGACAAAACATTAATTGAACAATTTTCTAAATTGAGGTTTTTTTCTTTGAAGAATAAAATATTTAAACAAAAATCACTGAAAAGAGAAAAGTTAAATCTAAAAGGACGAAAATTTGCCGAGAAAAAAAAAACATAAAACTACTCACTTTTTAGGTTTCTTAGTTTTTAAATTAATAAGTTGTTTTGTTAACTTAATTTACTTATGTTTATGATTATTAATAATCAGAAAATGTTTGTTTTATTAAGAAGAATAAGTATTTAGTTTGATAATATATAATCTGTAGTTCGAGTTATATTTAAAAATTTTAATAAGACGCGGGTTTTTCGTTCGAACGTATATACGAAAACCTCTTCTCCTCCTCTCTCCTCTATTGCTATCTTCGCTTCTCCCGTGTATAGCGGTACTGTCGATAACTTCAACTGGTGTAAAGGCGGGAAATTTGAAATTTAAAATGTAGCCTACTATAAATCGTTATTTTTTTTAGATGTATGTACCATTTTACTTTACTTTTTGACTTTTTCTTAGTTCTAATTTAATGTATAGGTACTCTATGTATTGTTACGCTACACAGTAGCATACAGCCCGGATTAAAAAAATAAATTTTACAAGAAATACATTAATTGAATTAAAAAAAATTAAGTTTTATATATACCAGTGTCATCTATTTTTTATAATTTTGATTTAGAAGTGTTCTGTCTCACCAGCCAGATGGCATGCAAGACGAGAAATTTCCGATCGAGGGGCGGTGACATAAAAAAAATATTGAATGGCTCGTTAACTCTCTTATATTTTAACTCAGTACGCATGGAGATGTGTTAGGATGATGTTGTCAATTGTCCTCTCCCTCAAATTCAATGTTTAAGACCAGTTTAAATGATGTCTTATAGGCATGATTATGTCGTGTCTTAATCGTATTCAATCCCTTATGTATAAATGAAACATTTAAGTGCGAATAAAGGTGATTTTATTTACTTAAATCAAATTCAAAATGTGACTTGTTTAATATCAGACATAAATCTATGGATAATAATCTCAGGTAAGTCCGTGAGTTCGTTTAATTAATAACACTAAAGTTTCATTAAGTGATTCCACCTTTTGCGATTCAAATTCATAGTTTCTTACTTAAATACGTTTGAAATAAATTTTAAAAATCCCGCGTTTTCTGACCGTTCAAATGGAGTTATATTAGATTTGAATAAACGTGTGGAACAGAGTAGCCAACCTTGATGGTAAATCACTGGATATTGGTTCGTAACGTAAAAACATAACAAATACTTATAAACCTAATTACACAAATTTCCCCATAGTGACTGGAGATCGTTTAGCTATGTTACAAACGATTTTCTAACCTCAAATTTTCAGAACGGATTAAAATAAAATTTCTTATAAGTACAGTTCAATTTAGATTAGAATTGAAATAATACGTTTATTTTTTTAGGTAGATTTGCCGAAGAGTACCTTTTTACAGGGCCGAATTCTGCGATCATCGGTGTCAGACTGTGCAGTCGGATATGGCCCTCGTACCTCGTAGATACATCAGGTCAGAGAGGATGGGTCGCTCAGGACAGGAACATTACTCGGAAAATCGTCGTTGAAGAAAATTTACCCAAAAATGTGTGTAATTTGGAATAAAGTTATGTGAAAAACTTTGTTTAACAATTAACAATTATTTTTAGGTCGTAATTTGGAATAAATTGGATTTTATCGAAATAACCGTTAGATTTTAAGAGAACAAACAGAAATATGTCTGCCTCGAGAGAGGTTCGGTAGTGAATGGTTCGAATTGAAAATGTTTTTAACTGACTTGCATGCGATTGTCTCCAAGCAAGGAGTCCAACTGTCTGAGAAATACGCTTATAATAACCGAAATGAGGAACTTCCATTTGTTTTACATATGAGAATGGCCATGTGATCGACAGATTGTCAGATCTTCAACGATGTGAAAATAAATAAAATTACAAAATCTGGAATCACCTTACACTTTTATATAACAAAGGTATGAGTCTCTGAATTATGAGAAAAATACATTTGAAATTTTAAACGCTTATTACTATAAAAAAATCAACAATCTAAAATTCATTACTATGCCCCCAAAGGTAGGCAACCATTATACACATAGAATTGTTACAGAATCCAATTTCCAGCAATTCCCATGTCTGTCTGTTGACATATCAAAGCAATTGATCTGCCAGTACATATAAAAACATTATTAAACAAAAATTTACAGAAATAAATACTCTGTAAAAGAAATAAAACTGTTCACTCGAATTAAAGGTGGATCTCAAATTTGATCTGTCAGTAGCTATTGTAATAAAATACTATAAAAATTCTAATATTCATTTTCGATGTGTAGGTGTATCACTGCTGATCATCTTGCTTCCTGAAGGGAAAATTCTAAAGGAAAATGCCTCGAAGGACTTGCCAAATGCAGAGATTACCTACATCACCTGGACATCGTCTAGCTGTCTGCTGCTACATATTATATCCTTTTTTTTTTTTTTTTTTTTCTAAAAAGTTTTAAAATATACTTAAGTAAAATAGTGACATTTCCTTTTTAAATAATAGTAGAATATTAAATACTCTCTCCATAACAGTATATAGTTTTCTTATATTCACAAAACGTTTTTTATTTGATTTACTTATGTTTACTATTACATAATAATAGAAATTCATTTTTTATATAATGAATAAATATGTAGTTTTGTACTCCCAAACTACATGTTTATTTTTATAATGAAAAACGTATTTCTGCTATTATGCAATAGTAAACATAAGTAAATCAAATAAAAAATATTATATAAATATAACACAAAACTTAGAACTACACACATATATAGAGCATAACATTAAATTAGAAACTAAAAAAAAGTAAAGTAAAATGGTAAAAACATAACGATTATATATTATCAAACTAAATATTTATTCTTCCTAATAAAACAAACATTTCAATGTAAACACGAGAATTATCGCGTGGCGCGTCATTCACAGCGTCATGCCTATCCACCCTCTCCTTTCCCCGGGCCTCACCTACAATCTGCTACAACTTACGAGGTAACTATGCAATTAAATAATATTTTACCGACACGTAAGAGAGCCATCTTGTATGTTAGTAGTCTAACTATAAAGTTTATATTTAAATCGAGACGGACATCAACGGCGTGTTGCATCTACCGCTTTTGTCCAAAATGTTCAAAAATCCGTTAACTATTTTGTCCATAAGGTTGACTAACTAGTATGTATATAAACAATGGTATTAGTAATTGACAAATTAATCCAAAACATCAATTATCTACTTTAAATTGATGTAGATGTAAATTAAATGAATTACAAATACTATAATCCTTGAACTAAATCGCATATTATATATTTTAAAACGACAACGTTGAACCAAATGTAATACTAGTATATTTATATTGTATTTGGCCGAACGATATCTTAGTGTGTAAACGCATTACAGGTTACTACTAATTTTAGTTAGTAGGAAATGCACACAGATGGCAGCACTTGAACTGCTGGATTATGATTGAAGCTTCTGGCGCAATTGTTTAAGTAACGCTATTGTAGATTTTGGGGACTTAAGATTTTGTTGATCGTTGGCGGAGTTATCGGGGCATTCTTCATACCCGAGATTACTTTCGGGAAAACATGGATGTATTTCGGGATGGTTGGCGGATTCTTTTACATTTGATACAGCTAATTCTGATTTGTGGACTTCGCACATTCCTGGGCAGAGAGTTGGGTGGGCAAATATGAGGAAACTGAATCTAAGGGATGGTATTTCGCTTTGCTGGGTGCTACGTTTCTGAATTACGCCTTAACAATCACCGGAATCACTTTGCTGTTTGTCTATTTTACGCAGGTGAGTGTAGTTGACAGTGGTGACTCGTTTTTTTTTTTTTATTTTGTATGCAAGGAGGCTAGGGTGTAATAACTTCTTGGTGAGCGATTTTGCTTCTATATGTGGAAGGAGAGTTTATTTGGCATTGCCTTAACTGTTGAAATTGAAAGACGTTGGTTTTAGTACATACATGTAGCCAATAAGGTCAAGACTAGTGCTGTACATTTTAATCGGATAACCGATTGTCGAAATACCGTGAAATCGAATAAGATTGTCCTGATTCTACTCCACTTTCCACGAAGATTACATCAATATTTATATTCACTGTTTCGAATGAAGTTAGTTAATAAAACACAGTAATATGCGGTCATTGTGCGATTTTTGTCTAATTGTGGGTATGCAACTTAACATACACTAATGTCAACCCGGACAACAAGTGTAGTGTACTAAAATTGCATTTAAGGTATGAGTCATTCAACTAACTCCCGTGCAAAAATAGCGTAATAAACATTTTTCAAAACAGTATATTTCTGATAACAAATACAACAGGTTTAATTAAAGGTATAGAAGGTTTAAACAATATATATTGTAAAAATACACATTTTAACTTATATCAGACATTCTTCATAATTTATACGAGGTAGTGAATGGAGTATTCAAATCATTGCTTAAAAGAAACTCGAAATTATTCAAACTTTGTTTAGAATTGAGGGGTAGTAGGTGTTCTATTTCCTCAGTATCGTCGTCCGCAACTATCGTTCTTCTATCTGAGATGTTTTTTAGTTGAATAAACCACTTGGAAATAAAGGCGTGAATAATTCCTGAACAAATAAATATGAGGTTAGAGCAGACATTTTCACAAACATCGTCCGTCTTTATAAATAATAATAACATATATTCAAAAACGTTATTTTGTAAAGTAAAAATATACTTACGTTTAATACCGGTTGGCACCCCGTTGTTAAATGCGTTCCAGTACCTCAAATTTATTATAGTAAAGTTAAACCAGTAAATATATGTCACAATCGACACCAACGTAGGACACGCCATTGCACAGTCGCTCAGAAATTTCAAACTGCGGGAAACAACAAAGATATGTCCACGAATAGTTTTTGACAGCACCATATCAAGTATAGTGATTATTATTAGTACATCTCAGATACATCACATATAAATCGTCAAGGCTCGCGCCACGTATCGCAGTTCAGTTCAGATACCATTTTAGGATACATACATTTATGTAACATTTACGTATTTATAAGTTACAGATAGACATCTGTTCCTTAAAATCAGTGGTCTCAAACTTTATTTAGACACGTACCCTTTTTACCACAAAAACATTTTAGGTACCCCCTTCTTCAGTTACCCGGTACTAAGTAAACTATAATTAAAATATTAAACAAATCTTAAAGCCTTCTATGTTGCATAGAAGTATAGTGTTAACCTTTGAAACTGAATTACGCATCATGTTTAAATAAAAAACAAAGAAGATATTGTTTACAAACATTTTTATTACATTAAAAAAACACACATAAATTTGAAGAACAAAAAGCGCCTTACTTTCAAAAGATTAGTGAGAAAGGGTGAGCTTGTTTCCCTTTGCACAGTTTATCAAAAATTGGGTTTTAACTTGGTTAAATACAATCTTAAATCACTCTTCAACATTTAATTTGTTTTAAGATTTATTTTTAAAGATAGGTTAAAATTGAGAAACCCTTTCACATAAATAAGTGGTGGAAAACCCAACAAGAAATTTAACAGCAGTGCTTGACAGTTCTTTTGATTCCTTCCCAATACCGATCCAGAAATCTAACAATGTAGTACCAAGCAGTCAAATATTTGTTTTCAAACGTGGGATCACATGATACTTCAATGAGGTGTTCCTTTTGAAAGATTAGTCAGGTTAGTGTCCATAGCCATCAGCATTAAAAGGGTCACGTATCCATTAGTACTGTTTCTCCAAAGGTGGAAAGTACTCTCTTATGCGGATCTTCAATGCATTCAAATGCTGGCCCATTTGAGTCTTGAGTTCAGTGAAATCAGATAGTTTGTCTCATTATCTTGCAAAAAATGTAAGTAATCTTTCAAACGGCTCGCAGTTGTTATTTTCTATTTGTTTTTCCCAGAGAATGATCTTTTTTACCATTGCATCAGTTTTCTTCTCTATATTAAAATATCAGAAACACTGTCTTGCATGGATAACTTCCAGATGTTGAGTTTTCCAAAAATATCACTTATAAAGCCAAACTTCAAAAGCCAATCAAATCAGTAAGTACAGAAGACAGATGGGGATTTGTGTTCGGTAAAAAAAATATGTAATTTCTTTGTGGAGTTCAAATACACGGGACAAAACATTTCCCCGAGAAAGCCATCGTACCTCAGTATGTAGCAATAAGTCCTCATGGAGGCTCCCCATAATCCTGGCGTTAGATTTTAAAGTAACGAGATTTTAGGGCCTAGTTTTTATGAAGTTCACAATTTCACACTCTGATCAAGGACACCTTTAAGTTCATCAGGGAGGTGCTTAGCCACCAAAGCCTCTCGGTGAAGGACACAATGAGTGAACTTACACTCAGTTGAAACCGTTTTAATATGGCCTACCAGCCCTGTGATGTGACCGCTCATAGCCTTAGACCATCCATACACACTGACACACAGTTTTTCACTCGAGCTGGTTTTCGGAAAAAAAAGAAATCTAACAAATTGAAAATATCTTCACTTTTTGTCGATGTTTTAAGTGTCTTACAAAATAAAATATCTTCAAAATATTTCATCTTGAAAAATGCCACGTACAAAAACGATCAGTTGGCTAGGCCAGCGACATCCGTGGTTTCATCGAGTTGTATACCCAAAGCAAGGACTAGCTGAATTGCTCCAACAAGTTGTTCCTTTGTGTCATACGCCATATCACTAATTCTCCTTGAAACTGTATCATTTGATAATGGAATTGCTGTAATTCTTTTTGCCTCGTTCTCTCCAAACATACAAGAAAACAATTTCTGCTGCGGCAGAAGGATTAGGTTTTCGCCAATAGTATGGTTTTTACCAGACTTCGCAATTAAGATGACTAACTTGTAAGAAGCTTTTAGAGCACTTTCATTTTGTTCTGCCACCAGAAAAGTGTTTTATCGTGTTTTTCCTACTTTTCAAATCTTCCAAAAGACGTTCAAAGTACCGTAACTCCTTTTTGGCTAAGTTCTCATGTTTGCTTTCAAAATGGCGTTTGAAAGAGAAGGTTTCATAGGAATTGTTTGATAAAAATTTCTAACAAACAACGCATTGTGGATTAGGCTCGTCTGAGCTTCCAGTCCAAGTAAAACCTAATTTTAAGTACAACTCGTCATATATTCTCTTTTTACTTTTATATTCATTTGCCAGTTTTTCGGGTTTTTTATTTTTTCCCTTGAGCTGCTCATTAGTAACAAGACGTTCAGGTCTACTTTCATTTTGCGAAGTTGATGGCCCCAGAATTTTGATGCAGATCTTCATGAGGCCTTTTTCTTTAGGAGCCATTTATCCATTGTTAATTTTTATTGTAAAATTCACTTACGTGGTACCTGACTCAGTTTTCAAACAGATGTCCGTAAACGTGTTTCAACAGGCTTGAGTGTCCGCAGAATAACACAACACACCACAAAAATAACACAATACTGAGAGCGAGCTTGTAATAACAGGCAATGCTACCGCAGTGCAGTGACACTAGTGATTGGCCGGCCACACAGCCCCACTCTGATGATTAAGCCCTTAGTGGCGCGCGCACGTCAACGTGTCCATACGTGTCCCGGGTTGTTTTATTTTATTGTTGGCCGGCCGCGTACCCCCTAAAAATTTTCGCGTACCACAGTTTGAGAACCACTGCCTTAAATGATACTTAGCAGAGATGTAGCAGGCACATGTGTGTTTACTGGGTTGCCACGTGTAGATCTTGCATACTCTGTATACAGCCTAGCTTCCTTAGTATCACCTAACGAGTCTAATATTAAATGTTCATTATTAATTAATTAATAATGAACACATCTAAAGTCTTATTGGATAAAATAATTTTTTTAGTCGGACTCCTGCAGCCTTAACAAATTCTTCATCTCATTCAACTTAATCCTGTGCTTCGCCGTCAGTATCATGTCTATATTACCGGCCGTTCAAGATAAACTCCCAAGATCTGGCCTGTTGCAATCTTCCGTCGTATCTCTTTACGTTACCTACCTCACTTGGTCGGCGGTATCAAATTCACCAGGTAAAACATCTATCTACATACTATCGATCATTTCAAACGAATTAATTTTGTTACTGTTGTAAAGACAAGAACTGCAATCCGGGACTTTTGGGCATCGTCGGAGTGGACGATAAAAATCCACGAATGGGTTTCGATTTCCAGAGCATCATCGGTCTGGTAATTTGGCTACTCTGCGTCATGTATTCTTCGTTCCGTTCAGCTTCTAATTCCTCGAAAATCACCATGACCGAACACGTACTGGCTAAAGATAATGGGGCAGGTAGGTAGTTTTTATTATTGTATATTTTGTTAAATTTCCATGGCATTGTGTAATTGGTCCTTGAGACATTTTTAATTTGTATTTTATTTTATGACAGTCCGCAATGATCAAGATGAGCTTGTTACCAATGAAGGTATGGTCTTTTATTTTTGTTGAATGTTTGCCATATAAATGCGCATATTGTTGCTTCAAAAGTAGCTTAGTAGTTATTGGGTTTGCTGGGGATTTTCTTTTTTTTTTGGTAGAAGTGATTAATAGGGCGATGCAAAAGTTTATTAAAAATTAATTACGTGAATTTAAATGTCGTATATTTTTACGAATGGGTGGTGGTTTTTTTCTTGTAATTAGGTTGTTCTAATAAAAGCACCTCAATTTTTACTTTCATTTCTCTGTGATGCTACATTTTGCATATACAGTGTGTTAAAAAAAGGTTGTCGGATATTTTACCCAATTGTAGTACTGGTGGAAATAAACAAAAAAGTCTTAGTCAACATGGGTCCGCAATTCAACTGTTTTTGACATATAGTCGATTGCATATTGTTTTAGTAGGATAAACATTTTCAAAGAAATTCTGATCGCAATGTAAATTAAACAAATGTTCATTTAAAGTAAAACTAAAGAAATTGTTCTACATGTCCACCGTTCATTTCTAAGCACGCTTCACACCTTCTTATGAAAGATCGACGCAATCTTTCGAAAATTCCTGAAGTCCTCCGAATTTCCTCGCAACAATTTACGATTCGTGCCTGAGATTCTTTCCAAATTGTTACAGATCGTGCGTACACTAATTGTTGTTAGATGCCCCCCAAAACATAGAAGTCTAGAGGTGTCAGGTCAGGGGACCTAGAGAGCCATGCCAGTTGCGTCCTACCCCGTCCTATCCATCTCTCGTTGTAATCTTGATTTAAGAAATTTCTAACTACGATGGAAAAATGCGCAGGAGCTCCATCGTGCATAAACCACATATTTAATCTGTTAAAAAAGTGGCACGTCTTCCAACAAAACGGGTAATTCATTTCTTAAAAAATTCAAGTACACTACCCATCTCAAAATATCTAATTCTACTGCGGGAGAAGAAACTGATCTAGGTCTACCAGAACCACCCTATAATTTTAAATGGAACCAGTTTCGGACAGCCGGATTATGAAGTCTTGAGAAAATCTTATCACTCGGTAACAACCGATTTGGAATTCTTCGGACATACATACGCCGTGCTTCAGTTTACCATTCGCACGACCGTATATAAAATGCATATCGGCCATTTCTGCATTTGTGTACTTATGCATAATTTGAGAACAAAAAAAAATTGACGCAAATGATAAATAATCTGATGACAGATGCCTGACAGAACTAATTTTAAGTCACAATCAGTTGTTTGACAAAGGGAACTATTCTCAAAACCGAAAAATGTTTTTTTTTTTATTTTAAAATATGCAATCGACTATATGTCAAAAACAGTTGAATTGCGGACCCATGTTGACTAAGACTTTTTTGTTTATTTCCACCAGTACTATAATTGGGTAAAATATCCGACAACCTTTTTTTAACACACTGTATAGGCTGCTTCTTATATCGTGTAACAAATTTGAAAAAAAAATAAAGGTTAAAAAAATGAAGCGAAAAAGTACCAAAAGTTAAGTCAATCGGGATATAAGCTTTTACACTTAAATATTGCTTTATTGCCGCTGATTGAACTCAAAACTGACATCAATTGAAATGCGCCATATTGGTACACATACGTCATCGCTGACGTCGATGCAGAGTGTATTGTATTCAAATAAATCAAGTTAATGAAACATTAAGAAACTTTAGGACAGCATCTAATATCGTGTTAGATTTTAACCTGTGTATCTTAAATATTAAAACTGTGTTTTTGTTTTATTAAAGTTGTGGACAATTTAGAGCTACAGATAATTTCTGTATATCAACTTTTTACGCATTCTTCAATCAACAAAGATAACACAAGTAGTGTTCTAAAACCATTTCTTAACTTAGTATCCACTACCCAAAAGGGGTTTAATAAAAATAATAAAAAGAGACGCATTCTTTTAACGCCATATAAAAATACGCAGGATAAAATCTAATGAAAGTTGTTTGAGAATGGAATCTGAATCTGCCGTAACAATGTAATGTATGTTTTCTTTAGGAGTAAATAATCAACTAGAGTGTCTGCTGTCTAATTTACTGTTGATTAAATAATATTAGTTTATACTTAATTCCTTTCTTATTGATTTTCCTTGTATCTTTATTATTAATCCTATAATATGCATACTTACACAAGGCTTACGCGTATAATAGAAATATGAATAATATACATATTAGAAATGGGCTACTTAAAAGAAAAGGTATAATCATCATCATTCAACTTGCAGGAAAATAGTTTTTTTTTTTGCGTCCAGCTATTTGGATTGCATTGTATATGTATGTCTGCTTTTGTAAGTGTTTCAGAAAAGATAATTACTAGAGACCGGATTATATGCAAAGAAAAACTGGAATATATGCGCATATATATGCATCGATTTTTGAGAAAATATGCATAAACCTGGGGCATATATGCAAAAAAATTGCGACAATATGCAAAATTTTTACATAAAATAAATAAGAGCAGAAATTTAAACATTAACTTTATTGCACAAAATTTTTTCACAACATATTTCTAAAACAATTTATAATTAAATGTTTTTTCAAAATTGTGTAAAAGAAAGTTTTGTCTTCTATCAGAATACATATGTTTCGAAATAGAAAAGCTTCTTTCAACATCCACAGACGTAATTGGTGCATATTTTAACTTTGCAATACATTCTAAACTAAAATTAAAGTCGAAATCGTTTACTTTTTCACCTTCCAAAATTTTCTTAACTTTCTTCAATTTCAAATACTCCGCATTTTTATTTATCACTTTTTTAAATTTATCGTATATAGCCTACCTATTGTACCCTTAACCTTCTTACATAGCATATCAAATTCGTCTACTATTTCGACTGATTCCGAGAGCGACATCCCTTGCGTTTCTAGTTTACGAATGGAGCTTGAAACAAAGCTATAATTTGACTTAATATACAAAAGGTTTTGTAGCAATTCTGTTGATTTTACTATCTTTTAACAGTTTTCTAGAACAATGCAGTCAGCAGTGATTTCAAGAATAACATTTTTTATTCCTTCAAAATTGTAGGCGAAAAAAATTGCAGCCTCTAACCATGTACCCCATCTCATAATAATCGGTTCAGGAGCCAACTTAATACAGGGAAGTCGCTCCTTATAAAATTGGATTCGTAAAGGTGCTTTTAAAAATACTTTTTTGACATTGCTAATTAAATCATTAATCAAAGGGAATTGATTCCTAATGTCTTCAGCTACACGATTGAACCCATGAGCTAAGCAAGTGATATGAATAATGTTACTATAAAAAATTTTAAAATTTTGCGCGACTTTTATCATGTATGGTGCAGCGTCGGACAACATTAGTAAAATTTTTTCACAAGGTATACTTTCAGGTAAAAAGAAATTTGATAAACCTTCTTGAACGAATTGGGCAATTGTCATATTATTTGTTTTTTGAAGTTCTTTACAATAAACTAAATATGATTTACCTACAATATCTTCATGAAGAATTCCTATTAACAAATGGGCAATATAACGGCCACATTTATCCGTACTTTCATCTACCATGATATAAATAAAATTATTCCCTACCAATTGTTGAATTTCTGCTATTGTTTGCTGGTAACAAGATGTGACATATGTAATTTTTTCGTAAGGTACTTTCGTCAGGTATATTATGTTTTGCAATATTTTTGCAGAAATGATTTCAAATTAACATTGTTTAATCTTGCTAATGGTATGTTAGATGAAATTAATGCGTTACACAGATCCGTATTATATTCTTCTTGTTCTGAGTTTCGTGTAGTTGATGCTACACATTGACGTATAGATTGCTGCACACATGCGGATCGCTTTAGTTTTTCACATTTTCCAATATGTGATGGAGTTTTAGCGTGTTGATCAATCAGGTATTTTCTCTCAGAAGACACCTACAACAACAATTGTCATTTTATATCAAAAGTTAAGGAATTTAAAAACAATTGTAAAGCTTTTAGTAAAATTAAACTTACCAGTTTACTGCAGGCTCGACAAAATATTTTGTCGCCATCCTTTACCAGTTCAGGATATGGCTTAATCCATAAAGAAATTTTGTTCGCTATACTCATTGTATGTAGGTACGCACAGTATTTAAAAACGTAACACAATTACATACATGCTGCTTCGCTCCAAAGATATTCAATGAATGAATAGTTTATTTGGGAAGTAATAATAATAAAACGTATTTACCACATCCCTTCTGCTAGGCGAAATTAAACACGTGCAGTTCTTGGAAAAAATATTAGAGAAACCAATGTAAAAGATTTATCGTTCTGAGAATTGTCGGTTGTCGATCTACATTAGAATTACTAGGAATTTTACTAATAGAAAGGATAAGAAAAAGCTTAAATATGCAATATATGCAACTTTTGTAAAAATATGCATAGAAATGCCTAAATATGCAATATATGCAATCACTAATTAGCGCTAATTATCTTCAATTAGTGTAATACGTCTACATATAGATTTTAATTAAAGATATGCAAAAAATAAAATATATGCACTTTGCATATAATCCGGTCTCTAATAATTACAAAGAAAAAAACATCTCACATATAAATAATAAATAAATAGGAAAGTTTTTGCATCGCCTTAATAATTACGATATTAAAACAAGGCATATTTTTTTTATTTATTCAAAGTGACTCCCCTAAAAGTTATTTGTACATACAGGGTTTTATTTATTTCCCCCATAGATATAACAATACATAATGCTATGGAAATGATTTGTCTTTTGTTTGTTTTTGTATCGGCTGTTCATACGCTTCATTTATCATTTTTTTTTCTTTTCTTTTTTCCCCCTTTACCTCTTCACGAAGAAAATAAAGATTATACCTCTATACCAGGTGGCGACGGTTCTGCTGACGGTGGTGAAAGCGGAGGACATAAAGTTTGGGATAACGAAGAGGATTCAGTGGCTTATAGCTGGAGCTTTTTCCACATAATGTTCGCCTTGGCAACGCTGTACGTCATGATGACCCTAACAAACTGGTACAAGTGAGTATTTTACGGAAAAATCGTCAATGATTCACATTTACGGATGTAATTCTTTTACCAGGCCAAACTCGTCTTTGGATACGTTGAATGCGAATTCCGCATCGATGTGGATTAAGGCAATTTCAAGCTGGCTGTGCTTGACTTTGTACGGATGGACCTTGATGGCTCCCATTGTCTTGAGAGATCGCGAATTTTAAATCGAAAAATGTTTATTTTTAGCGTAGATAATGGCTAGCTTGGAGGAATGAGCCTTATTATTATACCGTTTGTAATGCGTAATATGTAGTTTCGTACTGCTATATTAATAAAATTTCAGAATAAATCTTATGTAGTTGATAGAAATAAACATAGATGGCAGTAGCTACCTTATAATTGTATGTATTTAATATTTACAGCGCTTATTGAGATCGCTATAAGATGTTTTTATAATGATAATAGAATTTTTCGATTTTTGTGTTATTGTAAGTGAACTACATTCGTCTTGGATCTACAAATATACGGTACTCCTGGTGATTTTAGATCATCTTTTCGTATTTAAGTGAATTGTGATGTATTTAAATATGTTATTCTTGTTTATATTTGATATTTTATAATAATATTATTAATAAAGCATTGATAATAATAAAAATAATTACATTAAAACGCTTCATATTTATTTATTTTTTTTTTCTTCGTTAATTAACCTATAAATTTTCCTTCAAGTAAAGCACAATATCTCCAGATTACGTCTCATATATCTTAATTACGTCAATTACGGTGCCATTTTTGCACAGCGTCCTCTAATTAAACAAGACAAAACTTATAAATTCATTAAAAGGCCTCGCTAAAAGCTTGTACCGTCGCTCTATGCCACCGTACCTAACAAGGACGCGTGCTGTGCGCTTCGCGTAAATTAAAATTTCAGTAATTAGCGCCGAACTTATAAAAAGAAATTAAGAAGGCGCTCTCCTGGGGAATCCCGGCCCGCGGGATATTAATAAAGGCGGTGTTTTCGTGTTTCTGGCGAAGGTTATTCGTTGCTGCTGTGTTATGGTGATGCATCGTCTTAATCGCGAGGTCCCAAGCCGCGTTTCGGTGATGTGGGATTTGGTTTTGGGTGTGTTCTGGGGATTTACTCGAAGAAAAAGTTCCTAAGCGAAATTTCGAGCGCTGGTATAGGCATTTTTAGTATTATATCGCTTTATTGAGGGCGCGAAACATCGCGTACTCGTATATTTTTCTTAAAAAAAGAGTGCAAATCATTTTTGATCTTAGTGATAATATAATTAAATGTTCTATCCAATCATTTATTTCAAACTTCTCTGTGTCTACCGGTTTCGGCTTAAGCCATCATCTGGACAACACTGAATATGAAATTACAGAATTATATTAACTAATTATAGTATTGAGGTTTTAAATTTTTTTGTGTACCTACGTGTACGTCTTAATAGGAACTAAGAGCTACGTCATTCAAAGTTGTAATATTAAACATTAATAATAAAATATTTTAAATGAAATAAATCTAGGACAATGCACAAATGAAAACTAAAAACACGTTAAAATTTTGTTAAAATATGTGAAGAGCGTGATGTGTTTGAAAACGGACTAGATAAATTTAGTATTCAGTTTTGTGCAATTTTTAATGTGAATAGTTTTTATTGTGTTTGAGTATGTGTGTATTATGTGTATGTGAATGTTTTAAATGTATGTGTGTGTTTGTTTTGTTAGTGCGCGTATTTGTTAAAAGATGAATATGAATTTTATTTTGAGTATTTAATTGTAATGAGTAAAAATAAATTTAATGAGAAAAACGGATGGATATTAATAAGTTGTTTTGTGACGAAAATAAACATTAAATCATTGTTTTGTTTGTGCACGTAGGTGTGTTGTTGTGTTTATTTAAATATGTGAAGATAGGTGGCGTACTATATTCTAATTGTTCGTTTAAGGGGGCGTTTACAAACCTCTTTCGCGCCAACATAATGGCAGTATAACGGGTTACTTTGTTCAAGTTATTTTCGCAACATAGGCGGTTTTTCTGGACAACAAGGGCATTTACACACTCTCCATGAATATGCGGAGTGAAACGATACATTTTCCGTTGCATACTTAAAATATATTGTTTAATAACAGAAAGTGAAACATGCATGAATAGGCGATATAGAAAATTAAAAAAAATTTAAATGTGGAGCTGTAAATGTAGATAAAATTGCATGGCTTCATTCGGGAATTGTTGTAGAAATAAAATAAACATAAGAGTAGCTAATTAAACAATCTAATTATGATAAACAACTTGAAAAACAAAATTGGGATACACAGAAGAGAAGTTTACAGATATCTGCTACAACAGATATTACTTTAGTTTGGCATTCGTGACATAGATGGCACACCAAAAAGTATGCTTTTAATGTCATTAATTAGAAATACTTCATGCTTTTATATGTTTCCGCAGTGCAATTCTCTGACGGAATGTATTGTATTGTAATAGCTTGTTTCATTTCTTCTTATAAACTATGCAAAGGATATTAGATATTAGAGGAATTACAGTGTAATGTATTATTCAATTAAAATAGAAATTGGAATTTTATTGCAAAAAAAATGCGGGGTTTTATTTTATTTTTTGTAATTTTGCAGTGGAAAAAACAATATTATGTTAAAAAAGTTTAGTTTAAAAATTCTACTATTTCGTCTTGAATCTCAAAGAGTAAAATGTGTATTTCACAGTGTAACAGTAAGGACATAATTGTTGGCACCTTTGATGTTTTGTTGACACGTTTTCGTGACCTACAAATACAAAGTGAACTTAGGGACATCTTCTAGCGATAGGGAAATAAATAATCTTAAGTATTATATTATATGTATAACATAATAGATATTATTTTATTAATGTGATGTTTGCTTTGACGTTGAAATATTTAAAAGAATCATGACTAGTAGTGGAAGTTATAAGCAAATAGCTTTATAAGTTTTTACAGAGACATAGAAGTTAACTGCATAATGTATTATAAATAAAACAAGAAAAAAGTTTTATTCACTGCTTTAATAATTTAATTTGTTTAATTATACCATTTTACTACTTCTAACAAAATTCTCCGTTCAAATCTTTCTAGGTTTCCAATATCCTATTGATATGTAATACTTGTTGGTACACAAAAATCATGGAAAAACATTCATTGTTAAAATATATTGGCCTTGTCACATTTGTTTTTTAATAATCTATTAAAGCGTTTAAATTGCAAGTCTTCGGAATGTATTTTCAGAGTATTCGAGCAGTTTTCCATAAATTTGTCTATATAAATATCCTACTGTTTTACATTTCTCTGTCCACTGTAAGAGCACTATAATACAAAATGGAAAATGAATATATTTGATATAGAAAACATATGTAGAGAATTTACCACATTTTATTTATCAGAAAGAAAACAAAACTACATCTTGTTTTTTAGAATTATTGAAGCATGTTCCCCACGCACAATTATTGCAGTCTTTGATCACTTTTTATTCATTGTAAGAAGTTTATTTTTGCACACTTTAGAGCAAATAAAAGCAAAATGTATGCTACGATGAAACAATCTAATGTCTTTCGCAATAACTATACACACCACACAGAAATACACACGAACTAGTTATCTAATAAACAGTATACAAAATTAAAAAGATAAAATAATCTGAATAAAACAAATTTCGTTTATTTATAAAACATAAACAATAACATTACGCCCAATCTTGAAAAGATTTTGTGCACAAAATATTCGATACCACGAAAGTCCGTCAACTGTAACTAGTATAATAATAACAATAAAATCACTAGTATCCCGGCATTTCAATTCAAATGCATAAGAGAAAGTGAATACGCACGCCGCGATGTATTAGGCAAGCGTCCCAAACGTATAATCATAATTCAAGGAATTTCCCAAGAATATGTTTACCAGATATTTAGAGTCGAAACACGCACCATCTCTTTTCAGAACTACCCATCACTTTCTAAATTGTCACTTAAAACTTTTTCCCAACAATAGTAAGCGAATGGTACTAGTAGCGCCATCTCATGTTCAATATATTCGACAGAGAGTTGCATTAGAGTGATTTAGTTCGTTTACGAAAATAGAGGGATGTGTACACCCCCTTATTAATATAATTATTGTTTGTCCTATACTTTTCTATCGTGTATGCTTCAAGTAATTTTAATTTTAGACTTTTATCACAAGGATAAATTAATTTTATATTTTTTTCTTTATTCCCTGTGTGTCCATTATTGACCAAATGCTGATAGAAATTGGATTTTGCTTGTTTTCTGTGTTCATTAATTCTTATATCTAATCTTCTTCCTGTTTCTCCAATATATATCGCGTTATTTTTTATCTTGTTTAGTCTTTTCAAGACTAAACAAGAATACGAACAACGTGTTGTCATTTTGAAAACTTGATGTGGAAGAAAGCTTTTATTAATGAAATTAAATTTTGCTTTTTTTGCCAGTATCAAATTAAATAAACGGTGCAATGATTTTAATAAAGCATAAACGACAAGCCTTAACTATAAAATCTGGAATTCTGCCCAGACTCGTGATCATTCTTCTTTTTAAACATATTTTAAACCTTCAAGCATGTCATTTTCTGAAACTTCTGAATCTAGAAAAAATAAACAAAAGATTTTCAAAATTATTACGTATATTGCATTGGTCTTTAATTGTAAACACCAAAAAAATGATCCTAATAGCCAAATTTAAATTTCCCGCAGACTATTTTTCGTAACTTAAAGGCATTAAAATAACTATGAATGTAGTACAAAATAGTAGGTAATTTTATATTTGAACGTTGAAGTTACTAAGAATAATTGCGGGCAATTTAAATTTGGCTATGTGGGGATCTGCAGAAGCATTTGTTATTTAAAAAAAGATAAAGTTTGTTCATCGTGGATCATATGTCCAGGAATGCCTGTAGATTTTGATTAATAAAGCTTCAAAAGTTTATTAGCATTTGACTAAATACTTGTCAATATCAGTCACATAAAATTTAAAATCATTTTTGATTGATAACCGTGCTAAATTTTAGATAATCATTTGGTTGTGATTACTGGGGACAAAATAAAAGCTCTTCTATGTATTATTTACCTTCTATGAAGTGCTACTATAACTACAACTCAAATTATATCGGTAACAAGAAAGAGAGGTTACACATTTACCAAAAAAAAATTACTAAATATTACCCAAACGGGTGTCAGAAAACTTCTTTCGCTTCGATTTACATTAACAGCAAAACTTGAACTAATTGGGAAGTATTTATTTCAACACTTCAAACTTCATTAACTTTACGTAATTATTAACGAATTATTTCGTACATAATTATCTAATTATGGACAAAAGATCACCATATAGCATCATTTACCTTGTGAATTGTTGTAGAAGCAAAATGAACGTAAGAGTAGCTTACTAAACGCGGTGAATATTCTAAATTTTACAAAGAATTTGAAGAATAAAACATGTTTCCGTATGGTTTACAGATATCTGCAATGAAAGAAATTATTTTAGTTCAGCTATCGGCACACAGAGGGCAAAGCAAGCAGTATGTTTTTGTATTACTAGAATTATTAGAATCTGTTGTAGAAGTTTGTATACTAAATAATAGAAATGTTTCTTAAAACTTTGACATTAATAAATAAAGATAAAATCTTAACTAAATGTGGATTGACGAAAACAACAATTCAAAAGTTTTAAGAGTAAAAATCAGAGAGCTATCGTTTTCTAAAGTAAGGGGTGAAAGCGTTTTTTTTTTTATCGTAAGTATTATAAAACCTACTGAAATTATTGTTTAGATTATATTTAGTTATTTGATATAAGATAACGAAAGATGAAAAAGAAAATGGATGACTAGAGGCACGAGAATTATTTGTGAAAATATGTAAATATAAGTATACATATCTGCATAAAATTGTTAAAAAGAAGTTAAAATATGTGTAAATACTGAATACATAAAATGTGTTTTTTTTTCGCATTGTAAGGAAGTCTGCCCAACTATTTTTGCATAAAAAAAACTTGCCGGAAACTTCGCAATTTCTTTATTGCCCGCAATACAAATAGGGCATGCGCATTCAATGAATTTTGATCAGCTGGGTGTAATTTTACTTGTATTGCGCGTACAATACACGGAATAGAGCATGTTATATGTTACAAACGGTTGTCAACTCTCTCCAGAGGTTAGAAACTCAATTTGTCTAACAGTCATTCTCATACTCCTTCGAATGGCGGGATATTTGAAATTTTATAATAAAACTAAACACTCACAATCGCGGAGCTTAGTGCATAGTGCTAGTGTTGTTCCTTTCTCTATGGTACAAAAGTTGGATCATTTTCTCTGTTTAATACTAGATATTAGATTTAGTTATTCATTTCTGACGCTCTATTTTTCTTTGACGTTTGTATTTTCATAATGATAGGTTTTGTACTTGTTTGTATACTTTGCATGTTACTATTATAGATCAGAAAATATATTTTAACTCACGAAACAAGCGGCAATAATTTTTAATCCAGTCATAATCTTTCATCATCATCTAATCAAGTCGATTGGGGGCCGATTTTCGTCAACAACACTCGAAGATACTTCACTCCAGTGGGAGCGGACACGTGCCTGATGAACGCATTCATTTATTCGGACAACAAGACGCGAACCGAACACAATATCCAATTTACTCGGCAAATTGCGCCATTCGAATCTACCGCCGCAGACCTTGATACTATGTACGACAGTTACTTCGTAAAATACGCGAAATATATCTTGATTCTTGAATGTAATCCACGGAATTTAGAAAGAGCTATAACACCGTAGCGTAATCAGTAGGATAATGACAATGAGGGTCAGGGCCGTAACCATCAGAGCGAGCTATACTTCATTTACTATAGCAGACGAGGTACGTCATTACTTGAAAATTCGGGCCATGCAATACCATATTATTAAAATAACCAACCTAACACTATATACTTATATGTCAATTAAAGATCGATGTTGGTGCTTACTGCTTTTCAAATTGCATGCCTGTCACATCCTTCCCAGGTATTCCCACCAATTAGTTATTGCTGTTAACTGTCAAAGGTTATATTCTGCATTGCAGTAAAGTTGTGGGAATTTGCGTTTATACTTGCTATATATTTATTTAAAATAAGTAGTTATTACAACTAAACCATACCGAAACCATTGTGTAAACAATCGAAGGAGTTAATAGTTTCGTTAATTGTGTATTTCAACGCAGAACGCGGGAACAACGAGCCATTACTCCCGTTAACTTTTGTGCGAGGAGTATAAAATCCATATATTTTTAATGTCATATTCTTTACAGTATTTCGTTTTTAGAGAGTAACGAGTGCTTTAAACATTCATGTTGCAAACATAAGCAAATTTTCATCCATGAGTAAACAAGGAATTACATCCACTAACCCAAAACGAAAATGCATACGAAATAAAGTTGTTGTAAAAATTGATTATTACTACTCATTGTCAATGTGCTATTGGAAAACCAATTTACGATCATGTACGAAAACAGTGAGTATATACAAATATTGTTTCAAAAGTGGTTCTTTCACATACATTTTTCAGACTCACATAACACATTAAACATTTTGAACAGTGCTCTTAAAGAAAAATACATTTCTATGGTTGAAACACATTGTTGTGGTATATATTAAGTTTGTTCGCGTCGCATGAACTATTTGCACTATTATGCACTTTTGCACTCAAAATTCTAAAAAGTGCATAATTAGTGCAAATATCTGCGACGCGAACAACTAAATATTTTTCTCAAAGGAAAAGCATTCTTACGAAACGATGATAAATATGCAAGATCGGAGGATGCATACAATTGTATAAAGTGGATTGAATAAATTATTCTGGAAATTTGACGTACTTGGTGTACAACGTATTGGAAACGAAATTTAGAAGGAGTAAATCAGAGAGATTGTTTTATAGAGAAGAAAACTTGTTATACTAATCGTTCTGTGAATACTTTAAGCCATAATGGTTCCGGATTAAATTATTGTACTCACTTGTGCTTTTTTGTTATTTTTTCCACTGCTATCCTCATTTAACACACTTAAATTCTGATTTTCACAAAGAATCATCACATATATTAACGGTAAATGTTATTTTAAAGTTTGTTTATTGACTGTCAAAAGTGTTTGACAGTTAAATAACCTAACGGTTTGTTTACGTTTTGACGAACAGAAAATTTGCAACACGGTCGTGACGTCATAGCAAACTGACTCACGTAGTACCTCGTCTGTTATAAGTAAATGAACTGTATATAGCAACCCATTTAATAATAACATTTATAGGCGTTCCTACATAGTTCCATAACCTATACAAGCTAAACGAGCGATTATTTTGCACGGCTTCTCGATGTTTGGCCGGACGACGACAAAAAATATTCGAATAACAAACAGGCACCGTGACACTTCCATAACACCTTTAGGGTGTATACATAGAGATATATACCTGAAGAGACCAGGCTATCCGTGTAAGAGATAAATATCTGGGACCCGAAGTTAATCTACCATTTGACAAGTCGACTTTTGTAATCATTTTTGTTGTGTCGTTTCGGAGTACAGCGGAATAGGTTGTCAAGAGGCAGGTAGTAGATAGCAGTGCTTTTATCTCCTTGTTTTTTGGGGTGTTTTCTTGCCTTTATCTGCGTTCTATTACGTACTAATTTCGTTGTTTCGTGACTCAGATACTGGTAAGCTGTTAGAACTTACATCTCGAGATTCTAACCTCAAAGTTTTCTCAGCAAATTGAATACTTGTTATGAATTGTAATTTAATGAAGATTGTGTCGGTGGTGGTGCGAGTATAAAATTCGGCTATTAGGAAAAACTTAATGACGGCGAACGGATGCATCGTGTTTACGCGACGGAACTAACGAAAATTAAAGTGAAATCAAGAAGGGTTGTAAGTTCGCTTCCTCGGCGGTGATATAGCTGGGTGGGGTGGCGAACGTCGACGCCAGGGTGGTTATTAAAACTCATCGCCGCTGGGGATTCGTTTCATTAAGATCCGCTACAAGGCGATAATTATTAAATCGAGCCGCGCCCGTTCCCACAATAAAAACGGCTTAATTGAGTTACGAGCTCCATTGAAATTAACGTGAAAAAATATCGCCTAACACACACCACGGTACCACACATGTTTTTGTATATGCCAACAGTTTATTCACCAGAACACATAGCACACTCATCATAGAATATCCATATTGCTACAAATATTACTGGAACATTAAGAGATCTTTTTGCACTATTCTAGGAATAATTTTATGTACTATTCGTAGAGTATTCTGATAATTGGAATAAGTAAAAAAGCCTGGAAATTTCAAAATTTCGTTCTTGTGCTCATATACTTTTGCACAGTAAAATCTAGCAAGTTAGTTTCACTTAATGTCAGCACCTTTGATCTTTTTTGCAAATTTCAACAAGATACACAGAGATTCAAAAATGATTGTCAATTCCGCTCCTATAGATAGTTACAGGGTGTAGGTATATGCCGCTGTTTGTAATGAAGGTTTAACTAAGTCAGTGTTGGAACCATAAGAAAGTAAACGGATCTGTCATAAATAAGGAAAACGTAACCTATATTGAACTCGCATTATATAAACGACTATGGATTGGTTGTTTCTGCTTGTAAAAAAGAAATGTAATTAATTAACTTTACTAAATTATGATTTTACAATTCAGTACTAACTGGTTTAACTAAATTTATTTATTACTTTAAATTATAACATACAATTAGTAAATTATAAGTGACAAAATTGCATCTCTCAGTTTCTTCTACGTATGCATTGCGTTTCTACAGATCCTATTTTTTAGATAGCCAACATGAATAAATCTAATGGGTTAGATCAGGCGATCTTGTTGCCATCTTTGTGCTCTAACGAACCTGTCAGCAAAAAACTGTTGAATATATTGGCAGGTTTGTCGAGCAGTATGTGCTGGAGCATTATCGGTGCTGAAAATAACCTGCTTCAAGCTCATTTTCTTGTAACTCTGCAATAAACAATTCCAACATCTGTTGGTAACGTTGGGCTGTTACAGTTTCCTCGAAGAAAATTGGCTCTATTATTCGTGCCTGGAACATAGCTAACCAAACTCCAACTTTTACGGCATGCAATTGCGTTTCTCGAAATTCGGTGGATTTTCTGCAGACCAGATACAATAGCTTTGTGAATTGATATATCTGGTTAGATAAAACCAGGCTTCATCCGAGAAAAATGATTTGTTTAGCAAGTCATCGTCCTTAAATTTTATTAAACCAATGACAATATTCCAATCGCCTATCGTGATCTAATGGTAATAATTCCTGTACCGTAGAAACATTATAGGATGAAAATGTAACTTCTTTGACAGCTCATTTGCGCTGAAGTGTATGATAAGCCTATAAAATTATAAAATGTAATAAACTATTTCATTTAATGTTAATATTGATTTTTACCTGTTTGTTGAGCTAATTCCCACAGATAATTCCCTTATTTTCTACAGTATTCAGAAATACTATTGTTGGTGATATTAGATGTAATATAAACGATTTGAAAAAAAAAAAATAAGATTGAGATAATCGAAAGATACTACAACACGCACGCCAAGGTCGCTAAATGTCAAAAAATTCATTTAATGTATGAAATTTGTATGTAGCTAACTTCGCTCATTAAATTGGTAATAAGTATAGATATTTTTTCTGGAAACAGTTTTTCTCTTACGAAAATCATTTGATCACATGGTATATCTATATAATGCTCAATGTGATTGATGCTAAGAGATCGATTCATCTATATTTTAAAAACTTCAACTTGTATGTACAAATAAATACTATATAAAGCATTTTTATTGTAGTCTAGATTCATTACTTGAAAAATTATTTTTTACTTTCCTATTCATTAATACTGGACAATCTGACAAATAGTAAATAATAAAATTAAGGTTATATTGCAATCGAGCGCGTTTGTTTGTACCATCTTTAAATCCAAACTTCTGAGACGTCTTCAAGTTACTCTATGACGTCAGTAGATATTGCCATTCCAAGCAACCAAACAAACAAAGCTTCATATAACAGACGAAGGTACTACGTGAGTTCAGTTTCTGGCTATGGACGTCACGACCGTGTTGCAAATTTTCTGTTCGTCAAAACGTAAACAAACCGTTAGGTTATTTAACTGTCAAACACTTTTGACAGGTCAATAAACAAACTCTTAAAAATAACATATTACCGTTAATATTAGTGATGATTCTTTTTGAAAATCAGGATTTAAAGTATGTTAATCATGATAGCAGTGGAAAAAATAAGAAAAAAGCACAAGTAAGTACAAAAATTTAATTGGGACCATTATCGTATAGAGTATTCACAGTAACGATTAGTATGCAAGTTTCTTCTCTGTCCAAACCAATCTCTCTGATTTACTACTTCTGAATTTCGTTTCCAATATGTTGTACACCAAGTACGTCAAATATCCAGACTAACTTAATTCAATCCGCTTTATACAATTGCATACATCCTCCGATCTGCCATATTTAATCCATCGTTTCGTAACAAACTTCCTTTTCTTTGAGAACAAATAATATATACCACAACAATTGTGTTTCAACCATAGAAATAGTCTTTTTCTTTAAGAGCACTGTTCAAAATGTTTAATGTGTTATGTTAGTCTGAAAAATGTATGTGAAAGAACCACTTCTGTAAATAATATTTGTATATACTCACTGTTTTCGTACATGTCATAAATTGTGTTTCCAATAGCACATTGACAATGAGTGGAGTAATCAACTTTTACAACATTTATTTTGTATGCATTTTCGTTTTGGGTTAGTGGATGTAATTCCTTGTTCAATCATGGATGACATTTTGCTTATGTTTGCAACATGAATATTTAGAGCACTTGTTACTCTCTAAAAACGAAATACTGTAAAGAATATGGCATTTAAAATATGTGGATTTTATACATACTTCTCGCACGAAAGTTAACGGGAGTAATGGCCCGTTGTTCTCGCGTTCTGCGTCGAAATACACGATTAACGAAACTCTTAACTCCTTCGATTGTTTACACAATGGTTTCGATATGATTTAGTTGAAATAACTACCTATTTTAAATAAATATATACCAAGTATAAACGCAAATTCCCACACTTTACTGCAAATGCAGCAAATATAACCCTTTGACAGTTGACAGCAATAACTAAATTGGTGAGAACACATTGGGAAGATGTGACAAGCATGCAATTTGAAAAGCAGTAGGCACCAACATAGTATCTTTAATTGAACATGAATAAAGTTATATGTTAGTTGGTTATTTTAACATTTTATGGTATTGCATGGCCCGAATTTGCAAGTAATGACGTACCTCGTCTGTTATAGTAAATGAACTTTTTATTTAAAATTTTAATGTGTTCACCATTTTGAAGTAAACATATGCAGTTGAAGACGCGTTGTTATAATGACAGAGATACTGAATCTTCTACACAGGAAAAGCTTGCAGCATTACCAGTACTACAGTTTAGAGTATTTTTGTTATACTGAATGTTTGTAAATCATTTCGTAATATTCTGTAAAAATATTGTTGTAAAATTTAGAGGAAAGAATTTTGAAATATAAGTAAACTGCATACTTACATTTGTGTTAAAATGCTTTATTTTCTGTTTCAGGTGATATTTATGCGGTGTATTAAAACTTTAGTCTCCCACTAACTTGGTGACCGAAGACATTCATCAATAATCTCTTCAAAACCAACCTCAACTCGCGTCTTTCCACTTTCCAGCGACAAACAACAAGAGTCGCGTCCTTTTTAGACGCATCAAGTCGTTCAACACGCAGTACATACAACAACAAACAACATAACCTCACACCATCATCAAAAAAAAAAATCCAATCCAGTCGTATAACCTGTTAATTAACAATATCTTCCCTTTGGCGGCTGGCCTCCTCATATCACACACAGACGCCGCTTTGTAAGACTCTCAATATCGATACTCATTTGTTACCATCGGCCTACTATAATGCCGGACGACTATTAAATACCAGGCCGCCATTGTTGGCGTTAATATATATTTTTTATTGGGTCCGCGCTCCACTTGTGCCATTCGATTCGTTTTTTGTGATTCACCCGGGGGCCCCAGTGATACTAATTTTCTCTGTGGGATTGTCGAACTCGGCGAGGTAGCGCGAGAGGGGTGGTTGGGAGGGGGAGGGGCGGCTACCGATGGAACAGGTGTCCGCGTGGAAGTGCTCACTTCAATAGTTGCCGACACCGCGGGCTATTTGGGGACAATAGGGAAACCGCGATAGTCTACTGTTGCTGATGGTGTTCGCAAAATATTGCTTTTCTGTACTATTATATACCATGCTGTCAAACACTTTCTTAATTATTAGAGTAGGCTGTTCCTAAAGGAAATTCCTTAGTAAGATTGGATACTTTTACATTGTGACAGCTGTCAGTGACATACCAAAAGCTGGTTTTACATTTGTCAATTTATTGATCAATTTCTAGAATTTATTAGGCGACTTGACGTTAAGTTAGGTTTTTACATCTGTCATATAAGGAATCCGATAGTACGGATAAGTGATATAAAAGAAAATAGAAGATGAATAACACCTGTAATGACATTACATGTAATCCTAAAAATTTATTAGAAGCATTTATCCCTGCATAATATGGAAATAAATTATTCAACCTTGTTGGCACTAAATTATTATCCCAGGATAAAGGAGGACTTTTTATTATTTTATAGCTAAATATTTTTTAGCTCTAATATGTAAAGGAATGTCACACTCTTCTGAACAAGAAGACCATTAGTGGGGGAGGATTTCATTACCCCTGAAACTGCACGCAAACTTTGAAATATACGTGAATTCAATTTGTTGATCTAATGGATTTATTCCATTAATCAGTGCATGCAGGATGTCCGGCGATAGTTTCCTAATATGTGATTTACGTACTGCTGTGTACTGATGATACCAGCATAAATGCAAAATGAAAAGTAAAAAAAAATGAAAATTTAAATTTACTTAGCTCAGCGGATAAATTTAAAAGGGCGGCAAAAGAATATCTACTTTCAGGTTACTTTCGCAATTAAACTAATCTTGAAAAGTAAAATGTGGCGTAAGTTAAATTGACTATACTTTAATTTATTAAAATTGAAAAGTTGATCAAATAAAAGAATAGAACTTTGAATGACGTTAACATCATTAACTTTTATTATAATAAAAAAAAAAATATTTGTATAACAATTACGGCAGGGGAAAATAAAACCATAGACAAAAAGGTCTTGGTCGAAAACAAAACCTGCACGAATCTACAATTTAAAAGGACAATGCACAGTCCCTCAACAAACAAAAGACAGATTTGTTCTAGAAGAAAAACCTTTCCACACAAAAAAAACCCACGTGGTCTCAAAATTACAACACACAAAATTAAGTTAAACGTGGATAAAAAAGTATAAATTATATTAATTGAAATTTAATCACAAGCACAAAGCTTCTTTTCACCTATTCCGAGGTGATTAATTAAAAAAAAACTAATTTGAAAACTAAGAAACTCTTTAAACAGAAAAAAAATTAATTATCTTCTAGATCAAATTATAATAACGGATCTTATATCTAATATGTGCACAATTATATAATATCAATTATTAAAAAGTTGAGTTGCCTGATCGATGAAATAAAATCAAAAAAACGAATCAAATTTTAAATTAAATTGAGATTACCAAAATGGCAGCAATGAAAATAAAAATACAAGAACTTACTTCTCGGCATCAAATCAAGTAACTACCTTTAAGGGGCCCAAACATCACATACATATAACAATTTACAATTGCGTGCCAAAGCAGCGCATGAAATGCAAAGAAAATCTCTTGAATATTACAATGAACTATATACAATACTGGTACACGCAAAATGTACAACTGAATGAATTTAAATTTAAACAGAGCAATTATAATTCCAACAATCAAATCAATTAACAAAATCTTATCCAAAAATAAAACATTAATTTCTGAGAGAATTTGCCCGACGCATCGATAAAGATTGATCTCTATTATTAAAATAACACGGAATTTACAAACCCCGGGGTGCCAGACCACAGCAGTACGCACAGCTTTTAAGTCATGTTCATGCTTGTATATACAAATTCGAAGTCGAATGGATAACTCACCTAAAAAGTCAATTCCAAAGCTTTCTCAAGAAGTTCAGTTGTCAGTGGAAACATGCCATACCATTTAACCCAAGGATGCACGCCTAAAGATTTTTACACTTTCAAACGGCTCGGGCCTATGAGGCCCAGAGGGATGTAATTACAAAAAAAAAAATATTTAATGTCATTTGATTGTTACTTAATTTATTACCTGACCAAATATGCAGTTTTTATTAACAAACAAACTAAAATAATATTTCTAAACAATTACCTACTTATATTGTTTAAAAGTATTTTCTGATTGTTACATGCAGTACAAACTCTAACAGTATGTTCATTACAAATATTATTTTTGCATTTTACACACATTAACATACTTTTGCGACTAATATTTGAAGGACACATAAAGCACCTTCTACGCTGTTGAAATATCGTCTTGATTTTGATTACTTTGTGAGATTGTAATAAAGTGTTTCATGCGCTCTTTCACCCTTGGTTGAAATTTTGGATTTTGTGATCGCCTTATCATATTCGGAATCACTAATTCTTTTGCCAACACTTTGAGGAAAATTCGTCTTTTATGAGTTACATCTTTTTGGTAATTTGGGTGTTGCTTAGTAAATGCTATGAAGGCATTCAAAGCTGCGATGTCTATCATACTATAAGAAACATCACCATCGGCCAATGCTTTGTTTGACGCTAGCAACTATAAGTTCGTACTTGTTGATCCATAACGTCAACTCCGCCTTTGGTTTTATTGTAGCAGTGTATAATTTCAGGCTTACTTTTTTATCTTTTCGTACATCAGCGGTATTATGCATGCTACTAAGTAAAACGACACTTTTCTTCTTTTTAGGTACATAACTAACCATTGTAATATTTTTATAAAAACCAAATAATGAAGAAAAAACTGGTCTATTCTTATCTTCTTTCATTTCTTTAGGTACATCACATTTATGTTTCCTGAGTGTTCCTACAAGAGTGATTTGCTTGTCTAAAAGTAAATATTTGGTAACTTCCAGGCTTGTGAAGAAGTTGTCTACTGTAAGATTGAAACCAGTATCGTGAATGGTGCTAACCAATGTTTTTACAGTGTCAAATCCAAGATTTCTTTTGTATACTTGCTCCAGGTTGACGTCCCACGTATATAATTCCATCTATGGGCAAATCCGGACACGGAGTAGGGCATCCAAAATATTTTCAAACCGTATTTGGCGGTTTGCTAGGCATTATACTGAGCGAATGGACTTTGCTACCTATTATGAAACGAGTGCTCATCAATTGTCACGTTTGTATCAGGAACAATACATGTTCGGCACTGTTGAATAAACAAGTTCCATACAGAAGAAATTGGTGTCAATTTATCTGTTTCCAACTTGTCTTGTTCGTTTGTCATCAAAACGTAAATATCTTCTAATACTCTCAAACCGTCTCTATGTCATTGTCTCGGAATAAATGGGATTTGAGCATTGGTTAGAAAACAAATCCCGTAATGAAACGTCCCAACTTTTTGAAACCTGTTTGTTATTACTTATCCCAAAAAATGCAAAAAGCATTTCACACTTTCGAGTCTTGCACTCGTCTATTTTTCGAACCTTCCACGCGTTGGCTTCCAAATTTGTGCATATGATAATTTTTTCCAAAATAGTGTCAGTAGCAAAATAAATGAAAGCATCTAATGGTGTAGCACATAAATTCTTAAAACCATAATAAACCAGGTGCTGAGCGGATAATGTTCTAACGTAGAGTTTTTCCCAGAGGTGGTTCACTTTTTTGCCAAACACCACTCCGAGCAACAAAACAGTCATTTTGTACTTGTCCACAAATTTGTTCACTAGATTCATCTTCTTTACTATATGAGTCACTAGGATTTGATTCCAGTTTTAAATCTGAATCTTGATCTGAAGGTTTTATTTTATCTGTTTCTTCATTTAGAAAAAATTTCACTTTCTCCAGACAACCTAGCATCACATTCATCTGTCAGACGTAAAAGAGTTTCTTCGAAATCTTTATCCCTGTAACGGATTCGTTTTGAAGTGGAAGCCATTGCAACAGTTGACGTTCACTTTACACCAAACAATATTAGAATGAATCGACTTGGGCTTAGCGTGCCTTTATACGAGTTATTATTTGCAAGTTACGACTTGCATTTACTTCGTATCTATGAACCTAGACATGCTTGCGAGCGCAAACTTGTTTGCTTGCGAGTACAAACCTGATTACGCTTGCAAATATATAACCATTTTTGTGTTCTGCTTTTTGTTATATTATAAATAGTAAAAAATAACCTCAAAATATAATACAAATAAACATAAATTCTATTACAACAAATATAAGTATTTTGGTCAAATCTGTGTTATTGTTTGAGCTGTTATTTGGGCCTATCAAGCCCATGACAGTAAATACAGGGTTATTTCCGTATAAAATTCAAGCAGTTCATGAACTCACGCAGATAGATTTTTGATACGACAACACACTACTGTCAATGGTTTTACATTACATAATTCTCGTAAAATCTTGTTTTTCTGTTGAGGCTTGATTCCATCTTTCTGGTTATTTAAATAAGCAAAACATGGGAATGTGGTCGCCAGAAACCCTCACGAATTCGTAGAAACTTGACTACGTCAGTAAAAAATAGACGGCTGACTAGCAGTTTCAAGGATACGAATTATTAGACCTATATTTTTTAACTAAAGAATAACCGCTGAAAGATATCGAAACGAATTATCAGTGAACTTACAGAAGGATTTTTTCAGCAAGTTAATGCACACAAATCTCGACAAGCAATAGCTTTCTTGGAACAATATTTCGATATAAGAATTGTAAATTTTAATGTACGAACTGTCAAAGTGATTAGTGCGCGCATGCACTATGACCAACGATTAAAAAAAAATCATGGCCTACTCTAAGCAAGGAAAGTATTTGAAAGCATATGGTATTATTTTGACAGTTATATAATATGTCATTTATATCTTATTTGCGATGAATCATTAAAAGAAATACGGATTTTAAGAAGAAAAATGAGTAAACTAGCCACACTTACCAGGAATCACCAATTCCAACGTGTGAGGAAAGATGTAAGTTTAATACTACGAAGATTTTATCAGATATTTAATAATCACTTTGCGACGAGGATAGGAATCGCGTACGACAAACAGCGCATGCGCATATCACGTAATTGTCCAACTGTGGCTTTTTATATATCTACTTTTAGTTCTTCCGTTGCTTCAGCGTCTCGTCGTGCCGTAGTAAAGATTTAGGAACCAAGGTTTTCAAAATCTACCGCTACGATCCAAATGAGCCGGATGCGAAACCGAAGATGCAGGAATACTCAGTCGATATGAGCAAGTAGGTAGATATAGTAGCTGCTATACCAATACCACGTGAAACAGAACTGACGGAAAATTTGAATTATTTGCATTAACAGGTGCGGCAGGATGTTTTTGGATATACTGCTGTACATAAAGGGTTACATGGATCACACTCTGACCTTCAGACGATCGTGTAGAGAAGGTATTTGCGGTTCTTGCGGTATGAATATGAACGGAGTGAACGGTTTGGCGTGCATAACGTGAGTAATTATGTGGGTCCAAGTGTTAGTTTGTGGGATAAAAAATTAATAGGTACATTCTTTCGTGATGAATAAATTGAATTACTGAAAGTGATATAACTGAATGTGAACAGTTTTTCGCTTTCAGTTTGTCAAGCAGAAGAATACGTTTATTGAACTAACTAATTGCAATTTTTTTTTGTGCTGGAGGGATAACGGGATTTTTAAATGTAATCACTTTATTCGCCAGAGTGGGGAGACTGAACAGCACGAAAGAACGTTAAATTAACTGAACGAATTGAATATCTTACTTCGATCAGTCTGTTCAGTACGAAAGAATACACCTAATAAATGTGATTAACAGTGATTTTTTACAATTAGATTGAAAGAAAATTGGTGTGGTAGCAAAAAAGTGTGATACACACTGATAGAAGTATCCTTTTTATTTAAAAGGAATTGCATTAAACTAAAAGTTTTTGCGTGTTCTATATTGCCAACACGATTTGATATTATAATTCATTTACTATAACAGACGACGTACTACGTGAGTCAGTTTGCTATGATGTCACGACCGTGTTGCAAATTTTCTGTTCGTCAAAACATAAACAAACCGTTAGGTTATTTAACTGTCAAACACTTTTGACAGGTGAATAAACAAACTCTTCAAAATAACATTTACCGTTAATATTAGTGATGATTCTTTTTGAAAATCAGAATTTAAAGTATGTTAATCATGATAGCAGTGGAAAAAAATAACAAGAAAGCACAAGTGAGTATAATAAATTTAATCGGGACCATTATCGCTTAAAGTATTCACAGAAACGATTAGTATGCAAGTTTCTTCTCTATCCAAACCAATCTCTCTGATTTACTACTTCTAAATTTCGTTTCCAATATGTTGTACACCAAATACGTCAAATTTCCAGACTAATTTAATTCGATGCGCTTTATACAATTGTATGCATCCTCCGATCTGCCATATTTAATCCATCGTTTCGTAACAAACTTCCTTTTCTTTGAGAACAAATAATATCTACCACAACAATGTGTTTCAACAATAGAAAATGTCTTTTTCTTTAAGAGCACTGTTCAAAATGTTTAATGTGTTATGTTAGTCTGAAAAATGTATGTGAAAGAACCACTTCTGTACACAATATTTGTATAATACACTTTTTCGTACATGTCATAAATTGTGTTTCCAATAGCACATTGACAATGAGTAGAATAATCAATTTTTACAACATTTATTTCGTATGCATTTTCGTTTTGGGTTAGTGGATGTAATTCCTTGTTTACTCATGGATGACATTTTGCTTATGTTTGCAACATGAATATTTAGAACACTCGTTACTCTCTAAAAACGAAATACTGTAAACAATATGATATTAAAAATATATGGATTTTATACTCCTCGCACGAAAGTTAACAGCAGTAATGGCCCGTTGTTCCCGCGTTCTGCGTCGAAATACACGATTAACGAAACTATTAACTCCTTCGATTGTTTTACACAATGGTCCGTGTATGGTTAGTTGTAATAACTACTTATTTTAAATAAATATATAGCAAGTATAAACGCAAATTCCCACACATTTACTGCAAATGTAGAATATAACCCCTTTGACATTGACAGCTATAATTAAATGTGGAATACATGGGAAGATGTGACAAGCATGCATTTTAAAAAGCAGTAGGCACCAACATAGTATCTTTAATTGAACATGAATAAGTTATATGTTAGTTGGTTATTTTAATAATATGGCAATTGCATGGCCCGAATTTGCAAGTAATGACGTACCTCGTCTGCTATAGTAAATGAAGTATACCTTCAAAACGAATATAATTTTAAACCTACGTATTTTTTTCGAAAATAATATATTTTTTTGTTCAAGCAGTTTATTCTTTCAAGTATGAAACATATCGATAGTTGATTCAATTTGTCTTTATTTTGGTTCTAACTCTAAGCATTTTGAATCAAGAGATTTTTTTTTCTTTTCCTATGAAATTTATTCACTTTAAACTTGACATTTATGTGGATTCTTTAGAAAAGTGTAAATACTTTTTTAATCAAGTAGTGCACATACGTTTCTGTCTTCGCAAAATAACTTTTGCGTCAGGAACAAGGTCACCAATTTGAACACGTTATGCAGAACTAATATGTATCTTTTATGTTTTTGAATGTTGTTTTGTTTAATAAAAGCCTTTTAACTTCAACAGCTTGTAACTTGAAAAGAAAAAGCAATCGGATTGTTATTTCTTGGTTCTCTATCACATGTTGCTATGCATTGTAGTTTTTGCTATGCCACCCTGTGTGTAATTGTTCGAAAATTCACAATTTTTTTCTGTGTGGGTTTAAAAATATATTCTCTTTGAAGTTAACATCAAATTATGTTGGAATGCCTTTCAAATAAAAAGCATGCTTCTATCAGTGTATGATCTTATTTTGTCTAAATTGGCTTGTTGGACATGTCCTTAAAATTTTGCCATTTCCTCGCGAAACATCATATATAAATATTATTTTTTAATTATTGCTTGAGGAAGGTAGATGTTTGCTACTGAAACTTTTCTGTTTCTTATTCACATTACATAATTTAGAACGTGTCATACCACTAAAAGTGTGGAAAAGTGAAATTTTGTAAGATTCCACTGCGTTTTGTTGTGCTGATATGATTTAAGTCCCGAAACTACACTCATTCCAATTATCTTCTGAAACGAAGTTACTTGGATATTTCATTTTACTTCTATAGGAGTGTTCAAGATCGAGCAGTCAATACTATTTATCCACTGCCGCACATGTACGTCATAAAAGATTTAGTGACAGATTTTAACCAGTTCTACGACAATTACAAGGCGATCAAGCCATACCTGATTAAAAGCGATCTAGGCAAGACTGGAGAGAAATCTTTACCTCAAAGCATTCGCGATAGGAATAAGTTGGTAAGTATTAATTGAGACTTACAGAAATACTCTTTTATTTTCAAACGCTCCTATAGGATAATCTATACGAGTGTATCCTCTGCGGATGCTGCACCCATTCCTGCCCGGCTTATTGGTGGAATGGCGATAGATATCTAGGTCCAGCCGCCCTACTGCACGCCTACAGATGGGTGGTGGATTCTCGCGATGACGGTCATAAAGAACACTTGACGCTTGAGGGATAAATTCTCCGTGTACAGATGCCATTCCATTATGAACTGCTCGGTTTGCTGTCGGAAGGTATGTATGTATGTAAGTAATAGAAGGGTGGTGTTACACTGCGACCTAAAAGATCTATTGTGTATCCTATTTTCTTGCTGCTTTACAGCGGCCTTCCAATCCTATTCCTTTTTAGAAAGTGTAGGATGTCAGAAGGCCCAGTCTAGTAAGTCTCCTCTTCGATTTCACATGCTCCCAGTACAATGCCCTCGGGTTGCACAGTGCTACGCAGTTTGGAGAGAAGGTGGATGGATGTTTCATCCTGTTCCCCACAAAATCTGCATTCAGGATCTTTCAGTCTACAATGGCCTGAAAGTATTCCTATTAATATGCGAACATTGTTCTTACTCAGGTTGATGCATCCTGTAAACCTCTTCGGTTATAGTTTCTAGAAGAATTTTACTTTGCTCAATTCCCTGCAGATTTTCCCAGTAACTGGATTTTTCTCTGCTCCATTTCAATTTTAGTTTCTTCAGTATTGTACTGCTACTTAATCCGCAAAGGGTTCAGGCCCTGCAAAAGGCATTCCAGCTCCTTTTTTTGCGAGTTATCGTTTATTTCGTTTCCTTCACTCCTGTGACCCGAACCCACAGGAGGGTTACTTATTTCTTTGCCTAGCTCATTTAGTTTCCCTAGGCATTCCAGACCATTTGGAGCTGATTTCATATGAGTTCAGCGCCTTGATGGCTGCTTGACTATCAGACACGATGATAATCTCCTGCTTCCGATGTTCCTATCCATAATGACTGAACACATCTTCCATAGCGTGTATTTCCGCCTGAAATATACTTAGGTATTTTCCCAAGCTTTCGAAATATGTAGTTCTAGGCCCATATATTCCTATTCAGTTCTCTGCCGTTTGGAGCCATCCGTGTACCATTTGATGGCATTTCTATTCAAGTTCAAGATGGTGTTATGATCTCATTCGCTCCTGTTACTTAGCTTTATGGTGAATTCTTTCACAAAAATACATTTTTTTAACATAACATCCGGGGCATATCCAGGATTGATCACCGTCAGGAGATTGAGGCCTATGCCTAATCATTCCTTCCCTGACCATTCTCTAGTGCGTTCTTTTCGCCACACCCTCTACTACGATGTGGAGGGAGCAGATCCAATCCTACTTCAATAGCTGCTGTTGGGCAGGTTCTATAGCCCCCGTTATGTATACACTGCTAATCTTTGCACTTTCGAGAGGTTAATTCTCGGGATGGCAAGATTAGTTCTTTTGCTCCAAGCTACTGATGCAGAGGTGATGATCGTCTCACTATCGCTGTATACATCCAACAGTACTTTTGGGTTGCATCCCCAATTTTCCCTGCAAAAGTTTTTGCCACCATCAAAGCTCTTTTGGCCTTGTTGGTTACTTCAAATTCGTGTTTGTTCCATAGAATGTTTATTGTCTAGGGTAGGCCTAGATTATAACTTCTGTCTCCATCTATATTGTCCCGAAGGTAGATCCAGATTGAATTGGTTCGGTGTTTGAAATGATTTCTGATTTCTTTGTTCGCAGAATTTGAATCCAGCCTGGGCCATCTCCCAATTGCGTCTGCATTTGTCACCGTTGAAGCCCAAAGAGAAGCCCGACATGAATTGATATGATAATCTTTTGTTTAAATAATTTCCACTTTGTATTTTGATTATATGTATTTTTTTTTCTCGTATAGATGGCGTTTGTAGTACAAATGTAGAATCTGTTAAAATAAATAATAATGTATAACGTCTGTTGTGATTGTACTGTGTGTCTCTTCTACACAAAATAGTGAGGTTGTTTTGAGTTAATTTCGTTTGAATCATAGATAACTTGGTGATTCATTCAATGTCGCATTTTTCGCACAGACATTGGACCTTTATTTCGATGAAATTACACGGAATATAAAGGTCCATTCGTACCTACATAAAGGAAAATTTCTAACATAAAAAAGAAACAATAAATTGAATAAAATAGCATTGGAGGGGATGAGATAAGCAGCAGAATATTTTTTTAATTTTTTAATAATAAAATTATTTTTGGGGAGAGAATGTGTTAAAAATTCTTTAAATGGTTTTTTTTTAATGATATTTTTTTTTGTGCAATACCGGGAGAGGGGACACATTAAAATGTTTTATATTATATATTTTTTTAACTCTGGAAGGGGTGAGAGGGGGCAGGGGGATGATTTTTAAGATCATATTTTTTTTCTTTTTTTTTTCAAAACAGGAAAAAGAATGTATTAGAAATGTTTTGAACCAGTTTTTTTTTTTAACATTGGGAGGAATGAGAGGAGAAAGGGGACGATTTTTTTAAATGATATTTTTTTTCACTTTTTTTTCTTCAAAACGTCGGGAGATATGATGCATTAAGTATGTTTTAATTTACATTTTTTTTTTTACATTGGTACGGGTGGTAAAAAAATTACAGTATTTTTGCCATGGTAAATCAGGAATATTACATGTAATAACGTTGTGAATTTACCACAATAAATCATGTAAATTTTGTTTTACATGTTTTTCTAGGATATTAACATGGAAAAAGAAATTTCGATAAAATTTATAGCTTTTTCATGTAAGTTTAAGATGTAACAAAAATTCAAAAGGAAAATACAGGAAAAAACATGTACAATTTTGTATTTACTCTCAAAATTTACTTAAAAGTGTAAAATTGACATTTTTTTGGGGTATTTAGTGCACTTTAAAAGTAATTTTACTAGTGAACTATTAATTTTGCTGTAAACATATGAAGGATCTTTTATATTCGTTTGTTTTTACTTGAATTTTCGGGTAAAACTATAGATATCATGGAAAATACGAAATTCATACGCCGCAATGTGATTGGTTATTGGATTATTTATCTGTGCGCGTAGGTAATTCTATTCGTTTGTGGAACTTATTATTGACTCAATGATATCATGTACGTCACAAAGAATCGTAGGTTTCGCGTAAGCGTGTTCATTCTTGATCCCTGGTTGAGCGATTCAGTATGACCTATTAGGCGCTATAAAAGAATTAGGTAAGTTGCTTGCTCTCTTTATAAAAATATATATGAAATACTTCAGTGTTCGGTAAATATAGAGTTCATATAAATATTACATACGAATTTTACAGTACAATCTTTGAAAAACACATCAGCAGGTGAAATTTATTAGATGGTAGAAATTTTACCTTATGAAGCAAATTTATCTGTAAAATTGTAGGCAACTTTGTTACCAACGATTTTACATGTAATTTTACGGCAACTTTTTTTTACAGTGTACGGGAATGATTTTCTTTTTAAATAATAATATTATTGTTTTCAAAACATCGGGGGAGAGGACGCATTAAAGATGCTTCAGATCATATTTTTTTAACAATGGAAGGGGTTAGAGAGGGAGGAGAATGATTTTTTTTGAAATGGTAAATTTTTTTTTTTTTTTTTTACATCGGGACAGAGAATACATTCAAAATTTTTTTTAATCATATTTTTTTAACGTTGGTAAGGATTAGGGGGAAGGTAATATTTTCCTTAAAATAATTCTTTTTCCATTTTTTTCGAAAAATCTGGATAGAGGCTGCATTAACAAACTTTTAAATCATATTATCTTGATAGGGGTGAGAGGGGAAAGGGGATGATTTTCTTGAATTTTATTTTTTTCCTTTTTTTGAAAAAAATCAGGAGAGAAAATGCATTATAAATATTTTATATCATAATTTTTTTTGACATTTCCCCCTGCCCCTCTCACTCCTTCCAGTGTCAAAAAAATCATCCCCCTGATGATTTTGTGAATCATATTTTTCTTTTGATTTTTTTCTAATGGATTCTAATGTTTTCCTTTTTTTAAAAAAAAATCGGGACAACAGATGCATTTAAAATGTTTTAAATCACATTTTTTTTAACATTGATATGGGTTAGAAGGGAAGGGAATATTGTTTTTTGATCATATTTTTTTTTTCTTTTTTTTCAAAAAATCTGGAGAGAGGATGCATTAAGAAATGTTTTAAAATAATTTTTTTTTTACATTGGTTGGGGTGAGAGGGGGAGGGGGATGATTTTCTTAATTATGTGATTCTTCAATTAATTTGTTTTAATTGAAACGTTGCAATTAAGTAATGGAAGTATTTACATACTTACAAGGACACATTAAAATAAACTATGAAGGCTATTTTCTGTCTTAACGAAAACTAGATGAATAGCAAAATGTTTAAGCGGCACTCACATGCAGTAATGGTTTAAAAGAATAAAATAAAAATATATACAGTAAAGTTTAAATGGACGCCGTAATAGGAAAATGAATTTTTGATACATTTAAAAGTTCTATTCTATTATTTCGAATTTGGATCATTTCTAGTACACATCTGACTTTATAATAAGTCCTTTGTTTAAAATTTTGGTGTTGTCGTAATTACAGTGGTGATGACCTGTGTCTAAACAAAGTTCTTTTAAAGCTGTAACATTGTATGAAATATTTATGTCCATTTAATCTTTATTTAAGTACTGTTCGTCAGCGTTAAATTGTTAAATATTTACTTTATCCACTTAGTACATACATTATTACTGCCTAGTTCACACTTGTTATTTGCGGAAGAATTTGCGCTCCCTTACACAGCACCCCAAACCATAATATGTGCGTAAATGTTTTCATTCAACATCGGTAATCCCCCATGATCTATGATCACGAATCGCATTACCATTTTATTACCATGCAGTCAGTTCGGGATTTACTCATTCATTAGGGTTTTACTCGCACAGTGTCACCCGAGACTTAATAACTGTTTAATCGAGCCATCTATCACGGGAGACTGCGCGTGTATAGGCATATCATCATATATAGCAGTAGAGGGACAATTAAAAAGAACGTAACAGAATGATTTGTTTACTTTTTGACATATAACTTCATAGTTAATAAAAGTATAAAAGACTTTAATCTATTCACGTTTGTAAATCCGTTATTATCTACATATATACACTGAGATCAAGAATGATTGTTCTGATCCTACACTACTTTCCGTGATGCGCAAATCAATATCTTCATCCAATCATTGTAATGAAATTAGTAATACAGGGTTTCCTCAAATTTTGCTGTCAAACTTGACATATGTTCTACATAGCCACGCCACAGTATATTACAGTAAGGACATGTTTGCAAAAATCCATTGTTCTTGAGTGGTGCGTTTTAAATGACCTTCAAGCCCAGCTGCCATTTTGTAAAGCTGTTGCCGGGAATTTTCAAACGTGTAGAATAATTTATATTTTAAAGGAAGTAGAAAAATAGATTAAAAAAATACACAAATTTATGTGTTTTTTATTCTGATTTTGTTGCAAATATTTATAAACAGTTTATAGTTATAAAAAACGATTCCAGTAAAATAATGTTTGATTAAGTGATACATATATTTGCAAGTGTTTTACGATAATTATGTTCATATTCTTTCCTTTTTGTGAATAAATCTTTGTTTATATTTTATAGTGTAAAAGATTCTACCAGGAATAATGTGTTGTGTTCTTCTCAAATAATTAATAAAAATGCAACAGCATCGGTGGAAGGGACTTTCAAATTTCTGACAGAATACACAATAACTTTAATTAGGGTTCAAGAGTTATGACTATATCGTTCCATGCGATACAAAGATTTGTCCTTTCTATTCGACTACTTCATTTCTAACACCAACCCTGCACTGGTTGTCAACAATAATGTCCGGGGTGTACAAGTGGATAGAGTTCAGACGTAGACTATATAATATCGAATTGTCTATAATGTGAATAAATGCGATTAAAATTTATACCAGTATAATGCAGTTCAAACCAAAATCACATAATTTTAAAAAGTGAACATAAAATGAATTAAGTTAGTTACTGCGATAAATAGCAATCTAGCTTAAAATGTGTATCTAACAAATAAATTGATTTAATGTGACCTAGGAATCTCTGCACAACGATAATAGTTCTTTTATTCATGTACTTCTAATTCTTGTCGTGTCATATATATTAGATTCATTCTGAAATCCCAAGAAACTGCAACCATCATTAGCATCACAATTTATCTTGCGAGAGTGACTGGCACTACAACATGATACCCATTGGTGGCTTCTTTCACGGTTATTTGAGTTATTTCACTTAAACCTAACAATATAATATATAAGAAAGTATGTAAATGTTATGGCCACTGGCCACCGATCTTACCTTTACACAAGAATATCATGGTTCAATAAATGTTTTTAAAACTGCAGGGGTAATTCAAAACTAATAAAATACGTAAAATAAATAAATAAAACAAGTAAATCAGTAGATCAAACGGATGAGTAAAACTAATTGTGCAGATACGAACGTAAACAATAACAAACTGCCATTTTGGGAAGCTGTTGTTTGAAGTGAAGTTAGGTTTAGAATGGATTTGGACCCCTATAACTCATCTCTTGTCCTTACTCGGTGTACTCTGACGTTACTGTGTTTTATTAACTAGCTTCATTCGAAACAGTGGATGTAAATATTGATATAATCCTCGTGGAAAGTGGTGTAGGATCAGGACAGTCTTATTCAATTTCACGGTACATCTTTCTTGGATTCAAAGTGCGTTCGTACCAAAAATTTCCAATTGTAAATCAAAGCGGTATACAAACGTGATGTCCGCTCTAAAGATGTAGCGCCATCTGCTGACAAAATTTACAAAATAAGCGCGCGTTACAGTACTATATATTAAATACAATCGAATAATTAGATAGTAAAATATACTAACGTTGAATTTACAATAAAACTGATAATTTTTTAAATAAATCTCTACATGATACCATCCGAGATACACCGCAAATGGTCCTGACCTACTGACAATTCTTTTCCGCATAATGAATAAATCAACATATGCTATGGTTAGTTTACCCACTTTACCGCTGAGTGTATTTTGAGTTGCATATATTTTGATTTGTTACTTAACCCAGTTCAGCCATTATTCAATGTTCCGTGAATTTTCACAATAATGTTTAGTTTGTATAAATTTTAGTTAAAGAGTTTATTGTTTCATTTATTTATTTAAGTGTTGTTTTTTTTTTAAATTAATTCCATTCATTTATTTGTCTTTTGAAAGTTATTGGCGTATTGTTTGTACAACTGCGTTGTACGTTTTAAGAGAGGGATTTTTGTAAGAAAAACGATTGTAGAAGTTTGTTCGAGAGTTCCTTGTTTGACTGTTAACGTGAGTAGACGTATTTTTGTATATTATTGATGCCATTTTGTAATTCATTTTGATATTCTAAATTTTCGCATAAATTGAATTTTATGTAGTCCACCAAGGAATTCATTTAGTGATAATTGTTAATATATTGATATAAGATCATTTATTATTTTTGTGCAGGAAGACATATTTTAGTTGTAATTTTCTCATTTTAGTTTAAAGAGTTAATATTTCGTTATTCAATTTTGCTGTTTCGTTTTTATTTATCTATCGCCTGGGTTTGGGTGAGTAGAAACTTTGTTCTTGCATTTAGTTTACGATTTTGTAAATTTCTTGAAATTGTCCACGCTTAATTTAATTTGTTGAAACCACGTGGACTGAATTAGTATATTGGTTTATCTTCCTGCACAACTAGAACTTTTGTTTTATATAGGAAATAGCATTGTCCTATTTTAATTTAGAATCAAGTGCAGTTTTTAATTTAGGCCAGAACCTTCAGTTCACGGTTTTTTTCTGCACAAGTTGTAATCCAACCCTTTTGAATAATAAAATTTGATTGTTAATTATCTCCGTTGGGTTAAAAATTCTGTACTTTTATTTTAAATTAAACCTTTTCAATTTTCCGGGTATTTAATTAAGTCAAATTTCTTTCACTCACAATTTACTTTTCGTGGTTATATTCAAGTTTTAATTCGCGAGGGTAACTCTGAGGTTAATTGTTCTTTTGCGTTCTTTTAAAATTTTATCCGTTGTGCTAGCTATTTTAATATTTTTTTCTTTGTTAAATTCATTTTGCAATTTCAATTAATTGAATCTGTACATAGCAATATGTTTAGATTTAACAACTTCTATAAACGCACAACAACAAAACAAAACAAGGTAATTTAGTTTTTTAATTAATAATCTTTAAAACTTAAAACGTAAGATGTCAATATTTAAAATACGCGCACTTTCTCAATTTTAATATCTTCGTCCCGTAAGAGGGAGCAAAATAAAGTTTACAAATCGCGCTGCTAATGTGACGCTTTAGAGTATAATTTTTGCTTTTCACTTTTAGTAATGCATCCACCTCACAGGGTACGATGTTACACGGTAAAGATACATACAAGACCTCGTTAAACCTTGCGAAGACGCTCGCAATGCTCGCTTCAGGATTCTAGTCCAGCAGTAAACAGACCAACAAGAACGAAACAAACGTAAAGTGAGTCCAAAGATGCACGCGAATCCGACACGAACCGCTATAAATATGCTGGCAGAACGCCGTCCGATATACAATGTGTACGTCTGTCAAAAATATTTATTTAAATTTAAATTACGGCCATTTTATTTATCGGTTTCGAATGGGATCGGCGGACTGGGAAAAATTGGTTCGTTTTAATTTGCCCGCGCCGGTTATTTAATGCGACGGAACACGCGAGAAGGAACATGGCGAAGGTAATTCCGCTTATTCCGCAGACAATCTTTTATTCTCCGGTATTTTGAAATGACGTATTGCGTAAGTATAAGCGTTTCGTAGTTACGTGCAGCGCCATCTATCGGGAAACGCATCAGTAAGGAAGTGTGATTTTTGAAGTTTATTTGAGGAGTTAGAATCGTAATAAGAAAAGTTCAGCTTGATAGGGGACAAAAGCACAGATTACTTAGCACTAGTAAAAAAAAGATCCTAAACACTGATACTAACAAGAAGCAATCTAAGTTACTTACGGTCTGCTTCATACTGGTAACTTATGAAGTTACTTATGATAATTAAACTGAAGTAGTTAAGCCAAAGAATATATGTAGTTGGAGTAAGCAAAGATTTGCCCTGGTCAAGTAGTAGGTGTATTGCTGTGAGTTAACTATTCTATAACAGCTATCACACCTTCATAATTAATACAAGCTATTTAGATTATTTGTGATAAGGAAAGAGTATCATTAATGCAAGTTCACTAAATACCTGATATATAGAAGTTAATGGTTTGCTATAAATATACAATATACTTACCTTAAATTTGTTGTTCAACTGTAGGTAGTGTAGGAAACGAGGAAGTTTAGTGAATATTTATTAAGTAGCTTACTGTATACTTTATGTAAATAACTGATAAAGTACAAAAAAAAGTTCCACAAATCTTCGATTATTTAAGCAACCGTAACTATAAGTACTGCGTATATCGAGCAATGCGTAATTCAAAATTATTTGCAAATAATTTTTAATTACTATTCAGCGTGCTGTAGCGTCGATTGCATTAATAATTGAAGGTTAAATGCGCATTTATTTTACTAAAAATGGTACATAATACTTATTACTTAAGAAAAAAAGCAGTATTACTAGTAATAGTCTTATTTTGTACAGGACAAACACAGTGACTATCTGATATGAATGAAAGTAATTGATTTCACTTTAACAAGAGTTTTTTTTTTAAACAATTTACAACGTAATGACTCATAAAATATATATCTTAATAATGAAAAAAATAAACAAAGCAATAATAAAAGATAAGGTAAATGGGGCCCCCTTGAAATGTTATTTAGTTATTGAAATTATTGAAATCTAAACAAAGGACAAAGAGAAATATGGTCTTGAAGGTACAACTAATAACAAACAAGGAAATAATATACCTAGGCGGTAAACTTGCGGTTTCGGTTGGTTCTTTGCACTGGGCGTTGTCTCGGCGAGTTGATCCTCTGTCGGCGTACATACGTGGCGGTTATGTCCGGTGATCGCCTCGAAAACCTCCACTTCGTCGGGGTATCCCTAACTGTAGGTGGTACTTGTACTGTCACTCAGCTAACAACGGCATCCACACTTTAACTTCATCAGCGGGCGCAGATATCCACACAATGATGGGGAATTCAAATATCCCACCGCGTGGTTTAAAACTGCAATCTTGAAACATCCGATTGCTTATAGGCTCGGTACTTCTTCTTTCGCTGGGATTTTTTATACGGATGGGGCTTTGAGTTAACCCAGCCGGTATTTTTAATATATTTGTATTCCAATTGGCCTACAATGGCCGTAACTCTTACTTGACGCTAGCCCACGCTTGTGCGCGTAGCAATCTCGGGGACTATTTCATTACGCCGCCGTATTAGCCAATCAGATTTAGTAAAACAATCACGGGGTGGCAGCAAAACTTAAATAATCATAGTTGTGGCAAGTTGTTACCTATTTAAGAAAATACATGAGTTTAATAGCGATCAGCATTGTTGTTACTTCTACTAACCATGTGCTGTAGTTAGATACAGCACCAGTAGTCATAAGTAATACGTTACTTACCACAAATTTGTCAGGTACCCTGTGTAATAGCCATTAATAAAAGCACTATTTACAGTAACAACTTGCATTCCAGGAAACTGGGTTTAGTTGCAGGTATTAATTAACGAGAATAGTTCCAAGTAAAATTTTATCTATTGTAAACAATTTTTTATCAAGTAAACACTTTACTTAGCCCATTTTTCTCAGTGTATCATAAAAAGAAAAAAGCATCGATTCTTTTATTGAAATAGTACTAACAATGACAAAAAACTTTCAGAATTATAATGAAGATTCTTTTAATATTAAATACTAATATATTACTTATACTTATATACTTTAATATATATATATATTAAATACTGCTGCTACAAAGTAGTAGTTTGCTTCGTAGCCACCCATCACTATTAAAATAGAAAATATATAAGTTGTGTAATATTGTAAATTCTACTATGTTTACGAATTAATGTTAAATCTAAAAAATCGCTTTCCTATACAATTCTCAATCCACCGTTTAATATAAAACACGGTCCGCATCGTAATCAATCAGACTTAACTCCGGGGGCACCGAGTCCGGATTTTATTATTCGGACAACCCTCCTTCCCGGATCATCGACAGCCACCGTGATCCGGTTAATCCTTGCGACGACGGATAATCGCGCCGTTGTTTACGACCGTCGCGACGGACCCAGAGAGACGAAATTAAAAAATTCGCCACCCTTCATGTAAACGTGGGTGGGTGCGCTTGCCCCCGAAGTTTAATTAAATTATTATTGTTTGGTTTGTTCGATACACTTACAAGATTTAGAGACGCGCATTTATAAATACTAATCTCCATACTACAACATATGATTTAAATAACTCGGTTATTATGTAAGAATTCGAAATTCCATCCTGTATAATGCAAGTATTTAAATTCATTTTCTTAATGCGTAGTTGATAAGTACCGTGGCATTTGCAAAACAAGCGCTGCCTCGCCGCAGACAACAAGCGTTCTTTGTTTTAAGGCCCGCGTAATTAAAATAATATGGCAATACTTTGTATTTTAATCTATTACTTTGTCCAATGAATGTTATCTCCTACCTTGTTCATTGTATATTACAAGACACCGGTCGCCAATTCCCACGTTATGCTATCAATGGGTCGTCTGAAAGTCAGAAAAATAACGCCTTCGGTCATACTTGCGCCCTTCTGTGAAGAGAGGACAAACTAGTTATCGGTGCAAAATGACGTCACAACTAGAGTTTATAAAAACCCCTAACATAGCGGTTGTGGGTAATTAATTCCGTGGTCTCGTTACAGCTAAAGTAACAGCACGCGTCTCTAACTTCGTATCGGGCGAATCTAAACTTAAAATTAAAACTTCTCTTTTTTTTTTTTTAGAATTTGTAGTCATAATACGCTTTTAAAAATATAGGAAGCAAAAGCTTTCCTCGCGGGGTGACCAGTGATTTTGGAGATAAATTCACTTAAGAGGTTCCCCCCCCCCCTTTTTCTTGGCTTAAAAAGATTGTGTGTGTTGTGCAAAGTTTTGTGCCTAAAATTTGGATTACTTGAAGAATTATTTTTCCCACATCGGCCGGTAAGATGTTCAAAAATTCTGCTTAAGAATAACCATTGCAAATACATAAAAATCGTAACTCGTTCGCTCTCTCTCTCTCTCTCTCTCTCTCTCTCTCTTAATAAATTAGTATGTTAAATTATCCATTAAGATAATTGTGTTTTGGTTTACTTTTTTTGTTGTTCACTTGTTATCCCATTTAATTTTGTAGCTTATATAATAATATAAAAGCTTTAATATATAATTGTAAAAGATATAAGTCGTTCTTTTATTTCGTCATTCTAAAAGAAGATCAGTTTGAACCCTTAGTGAAGTCCCGAGAGGAAGTCAGTCTAGTAAAGAGAAAGCCGACGAGAAGAGTAAGTCGACAATCCTTAGGCTAACTAACGGCCCTGCTCCGACTGACGGAGGAAAACACAGTTGGGAAACATCTTTGGCTAAAATTACTAAAACCATTCGCTACCGAACAAAAAGTTTGTTTCCCAGCAGTGGCTCACCAGTCTGAAAGATCAGGTGTGGGTTATCTGTGAGACGGAGTTTGGCATTGTCTTATTTGAATTTGGGCTGGCCATCCCCCAAAAGTCTCCAGATAGGAAAACCCGTTTCCGTTACAATTAGTTGAATTAGTTTTTTTAACAGATTTTTTTTTTTTATTTCGGTGCTGTAATGAAGCACTCTACACTAGTGATTGTAAATTTACCGATTTTTTCATTTACCGGTAATTCGGTAAATGAAAATGAAAATACCGGTTTACAGGTAAATTACCGGTAATTTTCTTTTCTATGTGACATTAATGGGAATTCCCCAAGAAAATAGGGTTCGAAGTTAGAGAAGCTAGAATAATACATATTTTACACAATCATAAGGCATAATATTAGAAATTTGTAATAAATATTTGTATTTAATTATTTTAAACAGTTGTAAGAAGTAAAATAAAATATTTAATTTATTTAACAATGTTGCATTAATGTTCTCTCATAATGTGGTTCAAAATTGCTATTAATTTAAATACGTGAAATTTTGTTCTTATATATTATTATTTTTAAATATTAAAAAATGAGATATTTACCTACTCTTTAAGAAAAACGATTTTAAACTTCTAAAAGTTCCAGAGCACAAATCACACATGCTAAATCAACTTTTTTCGAGAGATAAATAAAATCCACACAATAAACCATAAAATGAAAGAATTGAAATTGCACTTGTTGACAAAAGCAGGTAAGAAAAGTGGGGTGTTTTGCTTCCTACCGTCCTAACAACAAATGAACATTAATCTCACTTTTCTTTGCGTTGCTTTTGATTATCCATCTTGTTCCCATTCTTATTTTCTTTTAATTTCCACACGACCTTTCTTTAAATTTTTTGCTTTTTAGTTGAGAATTTTTTGATTTCTTCTCTTTCTGACTAACCCGGTGGAATGGAGATTATACGTTTCTAATCAAAAGTTTTTGTCAGTTTCTTTTCTATATTCTCTATTTTAGGGCATTACAGCGGTTCTCAATCTCAAGAAAGTTTAACAAAAAACATCTCCCATAAAATTAGTAAGTGGGTATATTATTACTTACACTTACCTGTTTTTTTTTTATTTTCAATGTCCCTTTAGACCTTTAAATACATATCTATAAACATAATATTTCGTAGATAAAAAATTCTGGTATGGATTTTTCATTTACCGAATACCGGTAAATTTACCGAACGTTTATTTGGTCAATTTACCGGTTAACCGGTTTACCGGTAAACCGGTATACAATCCTTACTCTACACTATCGGTTTATCTAAGAATTATGTATTGGAGTTAAAGAGGTTCCTTTGATATCGAATTGCCTTTATAAATACGCTTATGTAGGTATTATCGAAGACAAAAGTCTTGACTCATGGGATGTTAATATGGGATGGGATAGAATCATTGGAGTTTCTTCAGTAATTCAATATTTCTCTCTTTAATTTTGAGTCAAGACTTTTGTCTTCGATAGTACCTACACGTTGCCCCATACCGGGTCTTTGATTACAGATTGATTTTAGGAAAAAGTCTCTCATACAAAAGTTTTACATATATCCAAACGTCTACGTAACTTTTCGAAGGTTCATGTTTAATTACAGATCAAATGAATCTTGATTTGGATGAAATTACGTATGCGTCTCTACAAAATATTATTGTTTAATATATTACTTATCACAACTTCTTATATTATATAAATTAATGTATTCATGCATTTGACTCTAAAACAAATACACATCAGGACAAAACAGATCGTAAGTAATAACCGCCCTCGCGGCCAACAGATGTCGCCTTTAACACCCAAAGAATCACTTAACGCTTATCATACAGAAATGATAAGATCTCGTCTATATCACTCTGGGGGTATCCCCCGCGCTGGGCCGCCACATAACGAAATATCGTTAATATTGCGACGGACCCGTCTCGCCCCCGCGTCGGGCAGATGTTTCGGGCGTACATTGTTGTCGCGCCGCGGGATGCCATTGTTGATCTTCGAGCCGAGCACACCTTTCTCGCACTGCACCGTCCGATAGGGCTTCTAGACAGCCCTCTAGGACGGGAGATCGTCTGGCTGAAAGTTGGGAAAAGAACGTGTGTCGTGTTTCGACTGTTTTTTTTTCTTTTCTCTTTATCTGAGGGGGTGGAAATGGATATTTAATTAAGTGCGTCCATTACGGTGTGTATACGCAGGGGCGGTTGTTTCGTTTCATTGGGTCTTATTGTGTTTTAGTTTATTGGGATGGGAAGGAGATAGCGAAAAATACGAAATGTTTTATTCAAACAGTTTTAAACAGGTGCCGGTAAAAAGAATATGTAGTATTATTATCAAAATGTTAAGACATACCATGTGATTCAAAATGATTGTCGTAAGAAAAAAACTGTTTTCCGGAAAAATTTATCTATACTTATTACCAATTTAATGAGCGAAGTTAGCTACATACAAATTTCATACATTAAATGAATTTTCTTGACATTTAGCGACATTGGCGTGCGTGTTGTAGTATCTTTCGATTATTTATCTTATAATTTTTTTTCAAATCGTTTATATTTACATCTAATATCACCAACAATAGTATTTCTGAATACTGTAAGAAAATAAGGGAATTTATCTGTGGTAATAGCTCAACAAACAGGTAAAAAATCAATATTAGCATTAAGTGAAATAGTTTATTACATTTTATAATTTTATAGGCTTATCGTACACTTCAGCGCAACGAGCTGTCAAAAGAAAGTTACATTTTAATCCCTATAAAGTTTCTACGGTACAGGAATTATTACCATTAGATCACGATAGGCGATTGGAATATTGTCATTGGTTTAATAACAATTTAAGGGATGATAACTTGCTAAACAAATCATTTTTCTCGGATGAAGCCTGGTTTTATCTAACAGACTATATCAATTTACAAAACTATTGTATCTGGTCTGCAGAAAATCCACACGAATTTCGAGAAACGCAATTGCATCCCGTAAAAGTTGGAGTTTGGTTAGCTATGTCCAGGCAACGAATAATAGGGCCAATTTTCTTCGAGGAAACTGTAACAGCCCAACGTTACCAACAGATGTTGGAATTGTTTATTGCAGAGTTACAAGAAAATGAGCTTGAAGCAGGTTATTTTCAACACGATAACGCTTCAGCACATACTGCTCGACAAACCTGCCAATATCTTCAACAGTTTTTTGCTGACAGATTCGTTAGAGCACACAGATGGCCACACTACTTCATGTTCGGCTATCTAAAAAATAGGATCTATAGAAACCGCATGCATATCATAGAAGAACTGAGAGATGCAGTTTTGTCACTTAATAATTATACTAATTGTATGTTATAATTTAAAGTAATAAATAAATTTAGTTAAACACCAGTTAGTACTGAATTGTAAAATCATAATTTAGTAAAGTTAAATTAATTACATTTCATTTTTACAAGCAGAAGCACCAATCCATAGTCGTTTATATAATGCGAAATCAAATATAGGCTACGTTTTCCTTATTTATGACAGATCCATTTACTTTCTTATGTTCCAACACTGACTTAGTTCAAACCTTCATTACAAACACGCGGCATATACCTACACCCTGTTACTATCTATAGGAGCGGATTTGACAATCATTTTGAATCTCTGTGTATTTACCTACTATATTGAGGTTAGAAACCATAACATTCTCCTATTTGTAGCTATAGTCTATTCTATATTCAAGCATTTTAAAAAGGACAGCAAAAGAAAAGATAAATTTTGTTAGAATTGCGTACGCATCGCAGTTTGGAATAATATACAGGGCAAAAAGTTGCAAGCTGTGGATCACATTCTGGAAAATGGAAAAAAAACTTCAGCTGCAGGCATACACTGAGAAAAATGGGCTAAGTAAAGTGTTTACTTGATAAAAAAATTATTTACAATAGATAAAGTTTTACTTGAAACTGTTCTCGTTAATTAATACCTGCAACTAAACCCAGTTCCCTGAATGCAAGTTGTTACTGTAAATAGTGCTTTTATTAACGGCTATTACACAGCGTATCTGACGAATTTGTGGTAAGTAACGTATTACTTATGACTACTAGTACTGTAGCTAACTACAGCACATGGTTAGTAGAATTAACAACAATGCTGATCGCTATTAAACTCATGTATTTTCTTAAATAGGTAACAACTTGCCACAACTATGATTATTTGAGTTTTGCTGCCACCCCGTGATTGTTTTACTATTCCTGATTGGCTAATGCGGCGGAGTAATGAAATAGTCCCAGAGATTGCTACGCGCACAAGCGTGGGCTAGCGTCAAGTAAGAGTTACGGACGTGAGAAAAGGTGGTCGAAAAAGAGTGGCCAAGGAGTACGGCCATTGTAGGCCAGTTGGAATACAAATATATTAAAAATACCGGCTGGGTTAACTCAAGGCCCCATCCGTATAAAGAATCCCAGCGAAAGAAGAAGTACCGAGCCTATCAGCAATCGGATGTTTCAAGATTGCAGTTTTAAACCACGCGGTGGGATATTTGAATTCCCCATCATTGTGATGATATCTGCGCCCGCTGGTGAAGTTAAAGTGTGGATGCCGTTGTTAGCTGAGTGACAGTACAAGTACCACCTACAATTAGGGATACCCCGACGAAGTAGCGGTTTTCGAGGCGATCACCGGACATAACCGCCACGTACGCCGACAGAGGATCAACTCGCCGACACAACACCCAGTGCAAAGAACCAACCGAAACCGCAAGTTTAACGCCTAGGTATATTATTTCTTTGTTTGTTATTAATTGTAACTTCAAAGCCTTGTTTCTCTTTGCCCTTTGTTTAGATTTCAATAATTTCAATAACTAAATAACGTTTCAAGGGGCTCCCATTTACCTTATCTTTTATTATTGTTTTGTTCATTTTTTTCATTAGTAAGGTATATATTTTATGAGTCATTACGTTGTAAATTGTTAAAAAAAAAACTCTTGTTAAAGTGAAACCAATATCTTTAATTCATATCAGGTAGTCATTGTGTTTGTCCTATACAAAATAAAACTATTACTAATAATACTGCTTTTTATTTAAGTTTATATTAACTATTCACTAAACTTCTTCGTTTCCTGCATTACCTTTAAGTTGAATAACAAATTTAAGGTAAGTATATTGTATATTTATAGCAAACCATTACCTTCTATATATCAGGTACCTATTTAGTGAACGAGTATTAATGATGCTCTTCCCTTATCACAAGTAATCTAAATAGCTTGTATTAATAATGAAGGTGTGATAGCCATTATAGAATAGTTTACTCATAGCAATACATCTACTTGACATGAGCAAATTTTTACTTACCGCAACTGTATATATTCTTTAGTTTAACTATTTCAGTTTAATTATCATAAGTAACTTCATAAGTTACCGGTATGAAGCAGACCGTAAGTAACTTAGATTGTTTGTTGTTAGTATCAGTGTTTAGGATCTCTTTTTTACTAGTGCTAAGTAATGTGTGCTTTTGTCCCCTATCCAGTTGAACTTTTTACTTACGATAATTGTACTTTTATTTATGATTATTAATTTTTTTTCTCAGTGTAAAACTAACTTGAAGCATTTACGATATTATTCACGTGAATAGTATCTTTAGATAAATTTTACCAAAATTATCTAACACAGAACCTCACCTACGCCCTTACAAAAGGGGGAGAGAAATGAGGCGTTGGTCAATGTCACCCTCACCTGACGCACGATTTCAATGACAATAGATACTGATTTCTGGGCGGGGTGACCCACTCTTCGGGGTACACCACCGAAAAGACTCACTACTGTTCAAATCGGTGATCCACGCGTTAGGACGAACACCGTACGGAAATCATTCGATGGTAAGGTAGACTTTTCCGACGAGGCGCCCTTATCCCTGGAGATCGGTGATATATTTCCGAAATATTATAACAAAGGGTATAAAAACGTTTGTCATTTTTTTACGGTTTACATAATTCACTCTTTTATGCCGTGCGTGCGTATATATGTATATTCCAGTTTTCTTTTTTTTTTGCCTCGTTTCTTTTCGTTGTGTTCATCCCGAAGTCGTACAATGTTTTGAATAATTTTGAATAATTTTATAACAAACCCCGAGTTCTCGGTATTAGGTCGTAAATTATTAACCCGGGATTGTTTCCTATTTATGCGGGTATCACGACTTAATGGGGGAATATAATGCTTGGGTTTTATCATTAGGTAAATATTGGAAAATGGAATGACGTGTTTTTTTTTTCTTCCCTTTTTTGGGAGAGAAAAATACAATAAAGCTACACAAGTTTTTTTCCCTTAGAAGATGCTTGTTTGTGTTACTTAATTAATTTTAAAGAATCCGTACAGTGAGAACAAAAAATAAAAAAAAAACAAATAAATGTGAAAAAGACGTAAAAAAGTGGAAACGGTTAAAAAAAAAAAAAAAACGATAAAACATTTGGGAAAAGAATAGGAATGTTGAAAAAGATAAAAAAAATGAAGAAGAAAAAGGTTAAATGATAAAGCAACACCAAAACGGGGGAAAATATTTGGAAAAAAAATAAAATCAATAAAAAATAGAAAAAAATCAAAAAATCAAAAAAGGAAATACAAAATTTGGAGAAAATTTGAAAAACGTAAGAAAACGAAAAATATGTTAAAAATGGTAAAAATGTAAGAAAAAACTGAAATTGTCGAAAAAAAACCTAAAAAATAAAAGGTTAAAACAAAAATAGTAAAAAAACGAACAAATTGAAAAAAGAGGCAAAATATCTAAAAAGAACAATTAAATAGATGCAAAAAACGTATGCAAATTGGAAAAAAATATTTAAAAAAGGAGTAAAAATGAGGACAGAATAAAACTGCTCAAAGAATTAAAAAATATAAAACTTGATAGAGACCTTGGAAAGAAATATTGAAAAAAATATTTGAAAAATTAAAAAAAAAGTTCAAAAAATAAGAAAGGGTGGGAAAAAGTTAAAAAAAATAAAAACAATAAAAAAAGGAGCAAACGTAAAAGGGGGGCAGAAAATCTGAAAAAAAAACAAATAAATGCAAAAATTGGAAAACAAATATTAGAAATTTGTAACAGATAAGAAATAAATTAAAGAATGTTAAAAAGAAGTACAAAGTTTAAAGAAAATTTGAAAAATGTTAAGGTTAAAAAATCGAAAAAATAGTAAAAGGGGTAAAAATGTGGAAAAAATAAAACTGTTAAAAGAATTAAAGAAAATATTAAACTTAATAAAAAGAAGTAAAAACCTTGGAAAAAATATTGAAAAAAATATTTGAAAAATTAAAAAAAAATGCAAAAATGTAAGAAAAGGTAAAAAAGTGAAAAGAATCTGAAAAAAAACCAATTACACGAATTAAAAGAAGAAACTAAAACTGCTAAAAGAGTTAAAAAATATGAGTGTAATAAAAAGAGGTAAAAACTTTGGAAAAATATTGAAAAAAATATGAAAAATTAAAAAAAAATGAGAAATGTAAGAAAAAGGTAAAAAATGAAAAAAATCTAACAAAAAATTTAAAAAAGTTTAAAAATAAAAAATAAAAAAGACAAGGAAAATTGAGGCAAAAAAAAATGAAATGCTGTTAAAAAATTAAGAATTGTTTCTATGCTTGCTATTTAACATGATGTAAAAGTGGTAATGATGTAAAAAATGCTCGTTTATGTTAATTAAAAGGAATTGAAGAATCTTGAAAAGAAGTATAGAGTTTGTAGAAAGATTTAAAGAAAGTAAGAAATATAAAATTATCTAAAAAGAGGTAACAAGTTTGGAAAAAATTAAAATTGACAAAATACTTATAGACGAAATTCTTGCTTCAAATGCCATATAATCAAAAGTATGTTACATTTAAGAAAAAAGAATTTTCAAGGGCAAGCCTTAAAGGTAGTCAGTTTATGAACACTGTGTTTATAATTTAGTGATTCTTTTGACAAAAACATAAATTTTGACTAAGTTGCAAATATCCCAAAAACGATTGGATTTAGAGATTGAGAACTTGAATAAAAATCGTATTAAAACAATCCCCAGAATTCATCGAGATAAGAAAAACACATGTTTTCACTTAAAAAAGAAATTTATTGCTGATTTCCAGTATAACCAACTGTTTTCGGATGTTAAAAACATTTTTTAAATTGCATTTCAAGTGGGTTTTTGTTACTGAATTTCTTTGCTCTATTAGTTGAAATAGATTGTCAGATAAATACAACGCGTGTATAAATTGTCGCAAAAGCTACACGTAGCGACATACTTCCTTCGTTTCTGAACCTGAAATATAAATGGTAAAATATGGTACTATACTTCATGCGTCTTCAGGAGCCACTTGAAAGTAACATACATTTGGCAACACTGTAGTTGCATACTACCGTAATGGTAGTTACAATACTTGTCAAAATTGACAGACCAGAATTACAAATGACAAATTGGATAACACAAATGATACATAGGGAAAAGCAATAAGAAAGCTTTATTAAAACAGAATTAGTAGTTTTGATTTTTCGAACGCATCTCTTGTAATAAATTAGCGACACTATTACCTACGCATATGTTCAAATTAATATCCGTCTGTTTGTAAACATATTTGCAATCTACGAGATATTGTCTGTATTACATATTCAAGCCTTTCCGGTGTAATTTCTAATACTGCCGCGTTAATTCGTCCTATAACTTCGTAAGCGTCTTGGGGAGGTGTTTTGCGTAAACTTTCACCTTTATGAAACCCCAAACAAAAAAGTCTAAAGGATTTAGGTCGGGAGGCCTTGCAGGGCCATAAGATAGGATCACCGCGACCAATCCACCTGTTAGGGAAGTGTTCATCCAACCACTCTCTCACATTACGAGAAAAATGTGCCGGAGCTCCATCATGCATGTAAAACATGTTACGGCGTATATTCAATGGCATCTCGTCAATAGTTTGTTCTAATACATTTAAATACCCGTTGGCATCAAGTCGATTTGGCAGATAGATTGGCCCAACGACACGGTGATTTATTATACCCAGCCAAACATTAACTGAAAACTTTCTTTGGTGACCGTATTCCGAAACGCATGAGGATTTTCATCTGCCCAATGGTGAAAATTATGGGTATTGAGTACACCATCTCTGGTAAACATAGACTCGTCGGTCCAAAGAACGCCTCTTAAAAAGTCGCCATCTTCTTGAATCCTATTTAAGATACTATGACAAAAGTTTAAAACGGTGTATGTTATCGTTTTCATAGAGCGGCTGCACCTTAGTTATATGGTATGGATAAAGAAGGTTTTCACGTAGAACAAATGAACGGTCTTATTACTGCGGATATTGAATGTGGACGCCACTGTCGAGTACTGACGGAGGGATCTTCATGTACTGAGTCTAGAATTTCCTCTTCCAGTTGTAATGTACGCCGTTGTCTAGGTCGACCAGCGTTGGCATTTCTTTTCTTAAACGAACTAGTTTTACGTAGACGTTGGTCCAGCCGTCGAAATACGTTTCCAGTAGGATGTCTTTTGTATATTTCTGTTCTGCCATGTTAGCATTTCCATTACAAAAACCGTATACCATATACATATCGGCATATTGATTAAATGTAAAAACCATTGTAAATAAACAAAATAGTAATACGAGAACGATAAAAACACTGAAACAGAAAAACTAATCAAGAGAATACGAGTAATCACGAAAAAGAGCAGAGCTTGCATAAAATTGAACACTTCAGATTAATGTCAAAATTTGACAGTAATGGATATGATTGAAATCAAATTAGAATACAAAGTCATTGTTCTACAATGTTGCCAAATGTGTTTTTCATGAGAGGGTGCTTATGAAGAAATGTTGAAACCAGGCTCTAAAATCAAAAAGAAACTGTTTACGAAAAAACAGGAATAAGAAATCGTCTAAATTCAAAATTGCAGCTATTTATACCGACAAATAACGAAGACAAACGCTTATTAAGGAACTAAAAAACCGAACTTCAAGAAGTAATTTGTGACTTACAACATATATTTATATTTGACGTGTTCATTTTTAATAATTTTCTCAAGTGTCTCTCTTCCAGGTATCTATACAATTTTTCATTGATTAGGTTAATACTTACACCCCTGTCTAAATAACAAAACAAACCATTAAGTTACCGCAAAGAAAAACATATCACTCAAATTTCCAGGTAAGTTCGAAATTCCGAGAAACCAGATCATCAACAAGATATCGGTCGCCTCTTTGTCTAGCCCAAAAAAAAATCCCACGCGCGAAATAAACGATTCGATTCGAGTTAAGAATTTTTAAAAACAAAAGCTTTTATTGAACGCAAATTACAAAAAGAAACAAACTATTCTGTGTCTACAATTTGGTATTCTTCTTATCAGCTGTACGTGACGATTCGCATTGTTCCCATGGTCATCTCTCAGTACGGCCACAGTACGGCTCATGTTACTCGCGAATATACCTAAAACTTGTATAAAAGAAAAGAACGCTGATAAAAAAAAAAACTTTCTAACCAAATATTTTGTTTCAGTTAATAGTGTACATTTTTTTGCATATATTTGAAACAACAAAGGGCATGCTTGTTGTAAAGAAAATATGCTTAATAAAATATATTTCGTTGGTTTAAATATATCGGCTTTACAGTGTATATACTGGTATCGTGCTTGGATTACTCGATATTTCACTTTTAAAAATCTAAATTGAGGTGTTCGTGTTATTTGTCATAACTGCTGTCACTATCTTTATATCTCTCCTCTATATACTACTATACTTAACTCTTTATACGATTTATGTGTATAGTTTCCGTGTGTCATGCATAAATCAAACCGAACATTTGATTACCAATGCTTTAATCAACCTGGAGAGTATATACATGCATAAATATTTTCAAGTTTTCTCCAACAAGATTGCTCCGGCTCTATTAACTCGGCACAAGTCAAAATAGAAACTAATTTAAACCTCATACCATGATAAATTACCCAGCGCTAATGAGACGTTACATCCCAGATACGAAACGATAAAATAAAACCACCCAAAATGGATAGTCAGTCGCATCCGGTTTTGGACGGGGCAATTATTCGCTAATAAAGTATAACATTCCCCTCAAATACCCGATAACCCGTTCAACGGCGGCGTTGTCGCATTACGCGTAGTCCGCTTCTTGCCCGTATATATGAAAAGAACTTGGTGAACGCAGTTGGTAAGCGTGTACAGTCTCACCTGTCCAGGTGAGAGAGATCCGACTGTCTGATTGGCAAGCCTGCGGCGATTCCTCCCCATTGGTCGTCAGTCTTTTGTCTTTGCACCGTTGCCACCATGATGTGGGCCGTTCTGTTATCGCGCCCGTTCCAGCGCTTGCTTCGATTATATAGTTTTATTCGTCGTTTTTTTTGTTTTTGTCGTTTCGATGCTTTTAATATTTTTTTTCTTGTTTCGTCCGTTCGACTTAATTGATTTCGGTGGCGGGGAAGTGGGGAGGGTAAGACACACTGACGGTAGGAGGTGATACAGCAGATCTCCAACGTGTGAAATCTAATACCTCCGCGGGGTTTATCTTGATAGCCTTATCTCGCCTCTTAAATTAATGATCGTCGAGTAATTATAATGTATTACTGATGGGGCCAATTTAATTAAATAAAAACAGACACACTAAAAAATTGGTGATAAAACGCCGGTACGATTTTGGGGCAATTTTGTCCCCCTAAAACCGTACAGGTATTTTGCTTTTAGAAGTAATACAGATTGTTTCAAAATGAATTACATTTAGGTGTACACAGAGATTCAAAATGATTGTCAATTCCGCTCCTATAGATAGTAACAGGGTGTAGGTATATGCCGCGTGTTTGTAATGAAGGTTTGAACTAAGTCAGTGTTGGAACATAAGAAAGTAAACGGATCTGTCATAAATAAGGAAAACGTAACCTATATTTGAACTCGCATTATATAAACGACTATGGATTGGTGTTTCTGCTTGTAAAAATGAAATGTAATTAATTTAACTTTACTAAATTATGATTTTACAATTCAATACTAACTGGTGTTTAACTAAATTTATTTATTACTTTAAATTATAACATACAATTAGTATAATTATTATGTGACAAAACTGCATCTCTCAGTTCTTCTATGGTATGCATGCGGTTTTTATAGATCCTATTTTTTAGATATCCAAACATGAAGTAATCTAATGGGGTTAGATCAGGCGATCTTGGTGACCATCTTTGTGCTCTAACGACCCTGTCAGCAAAAAACTGTTGAAGATATTGGCAGGTTTGTTGAGTAGTATGTGCTGGAGCATTATCGTGCTGAAAATAACCTGCTTCAAGCTTATTTTCTTGTAACTCTGCAATAAACAATTCCAACATCTGTTGGTAACGTTGGGCTGTTACAGTTTTCTCGAAGAAAATTGGCCCTATTATTCGTTGCCTGGACATAGCTAACCAAACTCCAAGTTTTACGGGATGCAGTTGCGTTTCTCGAAATTCGTGTGGATTTTCTGCAGACCAGATACAATAGTTTTGTAAATTGATATAGTCTGTTAGATAAAACCAGGCTTCATCCGAGAAAAATGATTTGTTTAGCAAGTCATCGTCCCTTAAATTGTTATTAAACCAATGACAATATTCCAATCGCCCATCGTGATCTAATGGTAATAATTCCTGTACCGTAGAAACTTTATAGGGATGAAAATGTAACTTTCTTTTGATAGCTCGTTGCGCTGAAGTGTATGATAAGCCTATAAAATTATAAAATGTAATAAACTATTTCACTTAATGTTAATATTGATTTTTTACCTGTTTGTTGAGCTAATTACCACAGATAAATTCCCTTATTTTCTTACAGTATTCAGAAATACTATTGTTGGTGATATTAGATGTAAATATAAACGGTTTGAAAAAAATTATAAGATAAATAATCGAAAGATACCACAATACGAACGCCAATGTCGCTAAATGTCAATAAACTTCATTTAATGTATGAAATTTGTATGTAGCTAACTTCGCTCATTAAATTGGTAATAAGTATAGATAATTTTTTCCGAAAAACAGTTTTTTTATTACGATAATCATTTTGAATCTCGTGGTATAAATATAAATTATGATATTCCGCTTTCTTGAAATGAGGGTATAGATTAAACAGTATATAGGTTATCCACCTGTCACTGACAAAATTTATCGTCCAGCGATGTGTAATGAAATTAATAACTAATACAATTGGATTATTAATTTTAAAGATAACTTTAAAGATGGGATATTAATCAAACAACTAAGGTAAATAACGTGTTTGTAGAAATTTTATTTAGTTATACCAAATATAATACTAGTATCAAATATTATACTTTAGAGCGGCGCCACTGTAGCTTCTTCGCGGTGGCAGTTAAAAAGCGGGGGGCGGGGCAAGAGACGTACGAAAATAAGCAGTCGACCAACCGAACTATGTACTTGATATGGAAGCACTTGAGTATTACAGCTGTAAGTAATTTGGAAAACTATTCCTATTGGTAAAATTCAAATTTCCCACCATAAGTTTTGGTAACTTAAAACATTCAAGTTTGAATTACCAACTATTTTGTATGACAATACAATCTTCACCAATAACTATAAATAATCGCGGCAAATATGAATTCTACCCCCTAGCATATAAATAAGTAGATGGTCTGAGAATCGGATGCTAGGTGTTAGTTTTGCGGTTTATATTTATCCAAGTTATTTTACAGAATTAATGTATGTTTGGAGAGTTGTTCTTCTATGAAACCATCTATTATACTTTATCCCTATTTAATTAACATACTAAACAGATATACACTATAATCGATGATTTTTATTGATGATTTATAAAAATTCCAACTTTATGATTTATTATAAAAAGTCTGCATTTGCACTTGTTTGCATACCTATAAAATTTTCTAGTGTCATGTCTCATTTCCAAAAGCAATCTGAGATTTCCTAAAGCAGCGAACCAAAAAAAAAAGAAATCTTTCCTAGAAATAAATGCTGCTAATTCTTTCCTTTTTTCCTATTTTTTATCATTTTTTTTTGTTACAAATAGTTACAAGTTTGACAGTTCTAACCATTATAAGAATATGTACAATAATATAATGCCCAACAACTATATTTTCTATATTGATTCTACAAACAACGAATCAGAAAAAAGTTCAAGAGCGACAAAAGCTTATGTCCGATGCTAGCGTACTTGTACTTGTACACTTTGATAAAAACAAAATTGAAGAAAATACCTTAAAAGTGCAACCAGATAATAATAATGTTGCATAATTTTTTTTGTAAACTAAATTCAAATTTGGCGCAGTTATTTTCGGTTCTTCTTACTTTCGGTAACTTACATACGGGCAAAGAATAGTTCCGCTGGCGTACTATAGATGTCTCAGCTAGGCTGATTTTAGAAAAGTGTAGGACCAAACAAATATTAAACGTGATCTGACGTGATTAAACGTAAGTAGAATTTTCCGTTGCACAAACGCGTAAAAATATAAGATAACCGAAGAGTCGGTGCGAGACGAATGAAAGTGGTTTAACTGCGCGCGCAGCGAAGAGGTAATGATTTATAAAAATTCCAACTTTATGATTTATTATAAAAAGTCTGCATTTGCACTTGTTTGCATACCTATAAAATTTTCTAGTGTCATGTCTCATTTCCAAAAGCAATCTGAGATTTCCTAAAAGCAGCGAACCAAAAAAAAAAAGGAAATCTTTCCTAGAAATAAATGCGGGAAATTTGAATTCTGCTAATTCTTTCCTTTTTTCCTATTTTTTATCATTTTTTTTTGTTACAAATAGTTACAAGTTTGACAGTTCTAACCATTATAAGAATATGTACAATAATATAATGCCCAACAACTATATTTTCTATATTGATTCTACAAACAACGAATCAGAAAAAAGTTCAAGAGCGACAAAAGCTTATGTCCGATGCTAGCGTACTTGTACTTGTACACTTTGATAAAAACAAAATTGAAGAAAATACCTTAAAAGTGCAACCAGATAATAATAATGTTGCATAATTTTTTTTGTAAACTAAATTCAAATTTGGCGCAGTTATTTTCGGTTCTTCTTACTTTCGGTAACTTACATACGGGCAAAGAATAGTTCCGCTGGCGTACTATAGATGTCTCAGCTAGGCTGATTTTAGAAAAGTGTAGGACCAAACAAATATTAAACGTGATCTGACGTGATTAAACGTAAGTAGAATTTTCCGTTGCACAAACGCGTAAAAATATAAGATAACCGAAGAGTCGGTGCGAGACGAATGAAAGTGGTTTAACTGCGCGCGCAGCGAAGAGGTAGGGCATTCACAAATGAATTGTCATTTCGCAAAATTATTATGAAATATTATTTGTTACTGGAATGAAAAAGGAGATGCGCCATCTATGTGACAATTTCTGTACTACACATTAGTATATCTGCTCATCTGATGTACTACATGGGGAGAAAACTCCTATACGAAAATAAATGCGATATTTATTTTTATTTCCATGTAAATATTTAGTTAAATTAATAAATACTGTGCTAGCTTCAAATAAATCTACTAACCAAATTATTTGTTTGATTGAATACAGGAATATTTTTAATATTCCTAAATCAAGTAATAATTTAGTAACTGTGACCAAATTGCATGAAAAATGTTTTTTTCTCGTGTATAACAGCTTAAAAACCTTCAAATACTATATACTACTGTAAAGTTCCTTGGCTTATAAGTAAATCAGCAATAACTGAAAAGATTCCAATTATCTTTGAAATTTTTTTAACCTTGCGCTAAAAATATTCACTTTTGTTCATTATTGTTTGTGTATCTGAGACTTATGCACGTGGGAACATGAATAAAACTAAAATACTTTTGCGTAAAAAAAAGCACTCAGCTTGAATACAGGTGCTTGCATTTTCCATTAAAAGGCAAAAGTTTTAAACCAATGTATACATGTGTGTTCATGCAAATAAACCAAAACGTCTGCTTTTTTTATTTAAACTACTGTTTATAATTCAATAATACTTAAAGTATGTTGTTAGATATGTACATAATAATAACAATATAATATGTAATGTGTATTGTCTTACTTAAACAGAAGTTATACAGACATTATAAAATATTAATCAAAACTAAGGTGCATTCCATTTAATTGCGGTTACTTTTCGTCCAAAAGCATGTACTTAAGAAGAAAATAATTTTCCGGCAAAACAGCACGCTACTTTCAATTAAAATAAACACTTTTCTGAGAAAAGGTATTCTGTTCGTTGAACATGATAAAAACCAAAAGTTATAAAACTTTTCATTTAACGCAATCTCTTTTCTCAGTGTAGATACTAACATTTTGCTATCCTACGGACTGCGCCAGAAATTGAGTTACGTAGCAGGTTATGCACACGACATTGTATATATATATAATATGTAATGTGCATTGTCTTACTTAAACAGAAATTATACAGACATTATAAAATGTTAATCAAAACTAAGGTGCATTACATTTAATTACGGTTACGTATTTAATCGTCCAAAAGCATGTAGTTAAAAAGAAAATAGTTTTCCGCCAAAACAGCACGCTACTTTCAAATAAAATAAGCATTTTCGTTGCGAAAAGGTATCCTTTTTCGTTGAACACGATAAAAATCAAAAGTTATAAAACTTTTCATTTAATGCAATCACTTTTCTCAGTTCAAGGATAACGCATAATATAGAACAAAGTTTTTTTTCCTTTGTAAGCCCATTCACGGACAATCAAGTTTTGCGTTTTAAAATAACTGCTCAATATAAGTAGACGTCTTTTTTTTTGTAACGAATAAGTACTTTTATACCCAGCTGTATACAATTATTTCATTGTAACATCCTTTATAAATTCCCACTTTTCCTATATACATTGACATCGTTTTATCCTCGCGAATACAACAACAGCAAAGAAACGATGATAATCACAATCACAAGGACGATGTCCGTTTCAACAATAATCAACCCCGATGCGATGGGAACAGATAAAAAGTATCCCACATAATTCATCCGATCCCAGCGCAGTCCAGAGACTGAGTATACCTACATACATATACTCGTATACGAAACGATACGATGCGATGTTTGCTTCGTTCCTTCTCCACGTATTTATTGCCAAGTTTCACTACATCGGTGGACAATATATAATACAAGATATAAAGAGGTGGAACGGTGGAACACCACCACACTAACCGCCAGTAAATTAATACCATACATTCTACAGTTATTTATAACTCTCGTGTGTTGGCAATATGTTACATGTATTAATCCAATAAATAAATATGACCGCCATAAATTCGAGTCCACTCTTCAAGAAGAGAGGCGAACAGGACGCAAAGATTGGGAGAACGCGATGAAGGCGAACGTACAAGAGAGAGAGAGAGAAGTTAATAGATGAAGACTGAACATCAGAACTGGTATATCCTTTGCAGCGGAAAAGAGATGGGTATAGACATGAAGGAAGGATAAAGACGAGGTAAGGTTAACAAAAAAGGATGTTCGAGAGATATAATTTATAATCCAATTAACTGGGGCCAGGACCTAACAAAAGACACGCTCAATAAGAAATGTTGCCATGCCTATCAGTAAACGGGCTGTGTAATGGACAAATTTCGATCGATTTTTACACTTATTGTTCGGGGATATTATTAGTACTTTTTTTTTGGGGGGTGGTAGTAAAGAGAGACAAGAAATAAACATACTAAATGATCAGTCTACTGCTGTCCGAAATGTTGCCCTGATAATCACAATGTTATACATCAAAATAAGCGTCTGTTCGAGAGGAATCGAACGGCATAAAGTTCGTTGTCTTTTGCCGTTATCGAGACACGGGTGTTTTTAAAGTTGGAAAAAATTGGCGCAAACGATGTGACCTTTAGAAGCGTCTTTCGATGAGGAATCGAATAATTTTTGTTTTTTTGTATCTTAAAAATGATAAGATTTAACATTCGATTGCACCAATGTTTTTATCTCGAAAAGTACCTCTACACTGTCACTACCTCATTTTTTCATATCTCCGATACATATCATGATACGTCCAATTTGGTACAGCCCTTGTATAGGCTGTCCCACCGAATACTGGGCCTTTGGCTACAGCTCTATTCCTGAATTTAGGAAAAAGTCTTTCATACAAAAGCTTTATAGAATTTAATGATATACACAGAGATTCAAAATGATTGTCAATTCCACTCCTATAGATAGTAACAGGGTGTAGGTATATGCCGCGTGTTTGTAATGAAGGTTTGAACTAAGTCAGTGTTGGAACATAAGAAAGTAAACGGATCTGTCATAAATAAGGTAAACGTAACCTATATTTGAACTCGCATTATATAAACCTACTATGGATGGTGTTTCTGCTTGTAAAAATGAAATGTAATTAATTTAACTTTACTAAATTATGATTTTACAATTCAGTACTAACTGGTGTTTAACTAAATTTATTTATTACTTTAAATTATAACATACAATTAGTATAATTATTAAGTGACAAAACTGTATCTCTCTGTTCTTCTATGGTATGGATGCGGTTTCTATAGATCCTATTTTTTAGATAGCCGAACATGAAGTAATCTAATGGGGTTAGATCAGGCGATCTTGGTGCTCTAACGAACCTGTCAGCAAAAAACTGTTGAAGATATCGGCAGGTTTGTCGAGCAGTATGTGCTGGAGCATTATCGTGCTGAAAATAACCAGCTTCAAGCTCATTTTCTTGTAACTCTGCAATAAACAATTCCAACATCTGTTGGTAACGTTGGGCTGTTACAGTTTCCTCGAAGGAAATTGGCCCTATTATTCGTTGCCTGGACATAGCTAACCAACCTCCAACTTTTACGTGATGCAATTGCGTTTCTTGAAATTCGTGTGGATTTTCTGCAGACCAGATACCATAGTTTTGTAAATTGATATAGTCTGTTAGATAAAACCAGGCTTCATCCGAGAAAAATGATTTGTTTAGCAAGTCATTGTCCCTTAAATTGTTATTAAACCAATGACAATATTCCAATCGCCTATCGTGATCTAATGGTAATAATTCCTGTACCGTAGAAACTTTATAGGGATGAAAATGTAACTTTCTTTTGACAGCTCATTACGCTGAAGTATGATAAGCCTATAAAATTATCAAATGTAATAAACTATTTCACTTAATGTTAATATTAATTTTTTACCTGTTTGTTAAGCTAATTACCACAGATAAATTTCCTTATTTTTTTACAGTATTCAGAAATACTATTGTTGGTGATATTAGATGTAAATATAAACGATTTGAAAAAAAATATAAGATAAATAATCGAAAGATACTACAACACGCACGCCAATGTCGCTAAATGTCAAAAATTCATTTAATGTATGAAATTTGTATATAGCTAACTTCGCTCATTAAATTGGTAATAAGTATAGATAAATTTTTCCGGAAAACAGTTTTTTTCTTACGACAATCATTTTGAATCACATGGTATAACCTAAAAATATTTTAGACTATACAGGGTGTTCCAAAAGTAGAGAAACGCATACTTACTCCGTTATTTTAAATGGAACATCTTAAGTACTATTCCATTTTTAAATTCCAAATGCTCCCAAAATTACTGTTTACTGTTTTCATGGGATTATTGACGGCGAATCGAACAAGAAAATGTCTTTTTTAAAATGGCTTAAAATGTAACTTAAAACATTACAGTACAAGTTTCAATCGCAGGGGTCTTTACAAAAAAAAATATACAAAATTGTTATTATTTGGTTGTACTTTTAAAGTATTTTCCTCAATTTTGTTTTTATCTAAGTGTATGTACAACATTAGCCTCCCTAGTACGCTAGCATCAGATCATAAGCCTTTGTTGCTCTTGAACTTTTTCTGTTTCGTTGTTTGTAGAATCAATATTGAAATTAATTTAGAGAATGATCAGAATCCAAATTTTCCGCATTTATTTCTAGGAAAAATTTTGATTTCGTTTTCCTTCGCTGCTTTTAAATAAAACTGCAGATTGTTTTTAGAAATGAGACATAATGCTAGAAAATATTATAGTTATGCAACCAAGTTCATATAATATTATAAAATTGGAATTTTTATAAATCATCGATTATAGTGTATCTCTGATAAAGTATAATAGATGGATTCATAAAGAACAACTCTCCAAACATACATTCATTCTGTAAAATAACTATAAAATAGATATAAACCGCAGAACTAACACCTAACATCCGATCCTCAGACTATCCACTTATTTATATGCCAGGGGGTAGAATTCACATTTGCCGCGATTATTTATAGTTACTGGTCAAGATTGTATTGTAATACAAAATAGTTGGTAATTCAGACTTGAATGTTTTATGTTACCAAAAATTATGGTGTGAAATTTGAATTTTGCCAATAGGAATAATTTTCTTAATTTCCTACAGCTATAATACTCAAGTACTCCCACCGCGAAGAAACTACAGTGGCTCCGCTCTAGATTACTTCAGCGGAACTACACATCTTCGACCATATGTATACTTGTTGATATTGAAATTAAAACAAAGGCAAATTCGTGTTCCAATCCTTTTTATTTTAGTATCTTTATTGCGACATGTTTCGGTTTTTCAAACCATCATCGGGCAATAAAACGTCAATAGTTTGTTTTCTATGTACTTGCTCAATAAAGATAATAAAATAAAAAGGATTGGAACACAAATTTGCCTTTGTTTTAATTTCAATATCAACATACATTACACCAATCCCCTGGGACACTATAGACTATATGTATACTTGTATAATATTTGGTATGAATTTTTCTACTTTTGGAACACCTTGTATAGCCAAAAATATTTTTATGTTATACAGCATTGACTTCTGTAAAGCTTTTGTACAAAAGATTTTTTCTTAAAATCAAAAATAGAGTTGTAATGAAAGACCCAGTCTTCGATGGGACACCTGTACACAATATTTGCTCTTGTGGATAATGTTTTTGGATTCGTCTTGTTCGCTACCCTAAAAAAGCAGCTAAATAAATAGAAAAGAGACACGGCAATCAGACAAGGACGTAATCCTAAGCCATTATATCCTACATACGTTCCCTATCAGGGCGCCTAACGCCAGTATTTATATAATACCGGCATAAATACATAGTTACATACATACACGCATAGTTAGAAGTGCGTATATGTGTCGCCTTTGATAGTTGACGGAGATGTGGGGGAGCATATCGATTGCTCCGCCCCCTGCTGAGAACTGTCGTCATGGAGACCGCGACAGTATTGTGGGGGACCGCAGAACGGCAACCACCCCAACAATAACGGCGACAACGCAAGGACAATCCACCCCCGAGTGTACGATCTTTGTAAATGTAACATACGTTGTTGGTTTGCGCAATTTATTTTGGGGAAAATACTCAACTGTAAAGATTCGGGTGTCTTGGCTTTCGGTTTGGTATAGATACGATTCATTCAAATGGCGGTTATTACGTTTAAATTGCTTTATTTAATTTTATAAATCTATATAGGTAACTAAATCAAGCTAAAGGGAAAAGAAAAGATTAGAAGGTTAGTATTTGTTTAGTTTGTATTTTTATTATAAGTAGAGACCCGATTATATGCAAAGAAAAACTCGAATATATGCGCATATATATGCATCGATTTTTGAGAAAATATGCATAAACCTGGGGCATATATGCAAAAAAATTGCGACAACATGCAAATTTTTTACATAAAATAAATAAGAGCAGAAATTTAAACATTAACTTTATTGCAGAAATTTTTTTCGGAACATATTTCTAAAACAATTTATAATTAAATGTTTTTACAAATTGTGTAAAAGAAAGTTTTGTCTTCTATCAGAATACATATGTTTCGAAATAGAAAAGCTTCTTTCAACATCCACAGATGTAATTGGTGCATTTTTTAACTTATTTGCAATGCATTCTAAACTAAAATTAAAGTCGAAATCGTTTACTGTTTCACCTTCCAAAATTTTCTTAACTTTCTTCAATTTCAAATACCCCGCATTTTTATTTATCACTTTTTTAAATTTATCGTATATAGAATTACCTATTGTACCCTTAACTTCTTACATAGCATATCAAATTCGTCTACTATTTCGACTGATTCCGAGAGCGACATTCCTTGCGTTTCTAGTTTACGAATGGAACTTGAAACAAAGCTATAATTTGACTTAATATACAAAAGATTTTCTAGCAATTCTGTTGATGTTACTATCTTTTTACAGTTTTCTAGAGCAATGCAGTCAGCAGTGATTTCAAGAATTACATTTTTTATTATTTCAAAATTACCGGCGAAAAAAATTGCAGTCTCTAACCATGTATCCCAATCTCGTAATAATCGGTTCAGGAGGCAACTTAACACCAGGAAGTCGCGCCTTATAAAATTGGATTCCTAAAGGTGCTTTTAAAAATACTTTTTTGACATTGCTAATTAAATCATCAATCAAAGGGAATTGATTCCTAATGTCTTCGGCTACACGATTGAACCCATGAGTTAAACAAGTGGCATGAATAATGTTACTATAAAAAAAAATTAAATTTTTCGCGGCTTTTATCATGTATTGGAGCGTTGGACAACATTAGTAAAATTTTTTCACAAGGTATACTTCCAGGTAAAAAGAAATTTGATAAACCTTCTTGAACGAATTGGGCAATTGTCGCATTATTTGTTTTTTGAAGTTCTTTACAAAAATTAATATATTTACCTACAATATCTTCATGAAGAATCCCTATTAACAAATGGGCAATATAACGGCCACCCTTATCCGTACTTTCTACTACCATGATATAAATAAAATTATTCCTTACCAATTGTTGAATTTCTGCTATTGTTTGCTGGTAACAAGATGTGACATAATTTTTTCGTAAGGTACTTTCGTCATGTATATTATGTTTGGAATATTTTTGCAGAAATGCTTTCAAATTAACATTGTTTAATCTTGCTAATGGTGTGTTAGACGAAATTAATGCGTTACACAGATCCGTATTATATTCTTCTTGTTCTGAGTTTCGTGAAGTTGATGCTACACATTGACGTATAGATTGCTGCACACATGCGGATCGCTTTAGTTTTTCATATTTTCCAATATGTGATGGAGTTTTAGCGTGTTGATCAATCAGGTATTTTCTCCCAGAAGACACCTACAACAACAATTGTAATTTTATATCAAAAGTTAAAGAATTTAGAAACAATTGTAAAGCTTTTAATAAAATTAAACTTACCAGTTTACTGCAGGCTCGACAAAATATTTTGTCGCCATCCTTTACCAGTTCAGGATATGGCTTAATCCATAAAGAAATTTTGTTCGCTATACTCATTGTATGTATTACGCACAGTATTTAAAAACGTAACACAATTACATGCTGTTTCGCTCAAAGATATTCAATGAATGAATAGTTTATTTGGGAATTGATAATAATAAAACGTATTTACCACATCCCTTTTGCTAGGCGAAATTAAGCACGTGCAGTTCTTGGAAAAACGTATTAGAGAAATCGATGTAAAAGATTTATCGTTCTGAGAATTGTCGGTTGTCGATCTACATAAGGAATTACTAGGAATTTTTACTAATAGAAAGGATAAGAAAAAGCTTAAATATGCAATATATGCAACTTTTGTAAAAATATGCATAGAAATGCCTAAATATGCAATATATGCAATCACTAATTAGCGTTAATTAACTTCAATTAGTGTAATACGTCTACATATAGACTATAATTAAAGATATGCAAAAATTAAAATATGTGCACTTTGCATATAATCCGGTCTCTAATTATAAGTATGTATAGTTTTGATTTAAATGGAATAATATGGAGCAATTTTTACATTTTCTTACATATAGAGTTACTTTCAAAAGTATTTGCATGATTTTCAAACTTATTTTAACAAACTTGCACTCATTTTAGGCTTCCACAGACGGAGAAACATCATTGAAGACGCCCGTAACTATGACATTAGAAAAGGATCTTTTTGCTGACAATTAGACGGATCAAGATCTTTGCTGATAGGTCGCCGATATAGCAGTTAGAATAAAATTCAAATAAACACGATTGAAATGACGTGGAATATCAAGGATGGGTTCACAATTAAGTGCTTATAATCATATATCCACTTGCGTAAACAAAACCTTTAGTATCGTCAAAAGAAAATGATTATTTGAGTAGATTAAATTATTTAGTTGTAGTTATTTAATTCACCAGTGCATTTAGCTAGTATGGTAGGGAGAATTCAAATGATTCATATTTTGTTTGTCTTCAAATATTTTTACTTCGGAACAAAGAAATGCACTTCAAAACAGGCATATTTATAAATGTTTGTTAGTACGGGCTAGAGTACAGACTTTACTTTACACTTCCTCCTATAAATTTCTCACAAAAATTGTTAATCAGTTCAGAGATCATCGAGTCCTTAGCGATTACAGGTGTGAACTCGTTATTCTAATAGTCTACGGAAATTTACACACTTCACAAGGGCAATAGGCTGGGGTTTTGTACCGGACTAATGGCGATTTTCCATTAGCGTGACTGGCTGCTTTTTTACTGACAGATAATCTATCGTCACGCGGTCGATGTATTAATAATGAGGAACACATCGCTAGGTTCATTTTTCATAACAGGAGTTAGACTATAGAAGCACCTGGTACCAAAAAATATATCACGTGAAAAAAGGAGCTGTGTGGATAAAATATGTATTATTGCTTGATGTTTTTGAGTGACTAATGTAATGTCGTGGAATACTTCACTAATGAGAATTTCTCTCTAAATTGAAGGATATTTATTCCTTTGCATACTTATTTTAGCTAGAGCTGGAATTTACCGGAAAAAGAATTATATTATACCAATTCTGACGAAAAGAACACCGACGTATTAATTTGTTTGGGGCAGTTAAGCTAACTGCATATTGTGGAAGAATAATTGAAAGTATATATACAGGGTATTCCACGTAACTGGTTCATTAAAAGTTTATGATGTTCTATTATTTACTTATATTTGAGATTTTGGCACCAGTATCTGTTCGATTGGAACTATAAATGTAAAATACCTTAACCAAAATATCACTTCCGGTTGACCGGAAATGGATGTCAACTTTCTTATTTTAAATAGAATGTTATAATTTTTTATTCATTTTTGGATTCTACAACTATAAATACGTCAGTTTCATTAGCTCTTCCTATAACTACATGTTGCCGTTTTTGAGTTATTTAAGTTTTCTTTTTTTTTAGTCATAATCATTGCATCATTGAGAATTAATAGCTCGGTTAATACTGCAAGTAGAGACTCCAAATTTGCTATGTTATGAATGTAGATATAACTCTAAGAAACGGTAAGCACACTTTACATTCTAACATACAGGGTGTTCAAAACTGAGGAACAAAGTGACATATTTTCAAATGCAGAAAACTCAATTTTTTTAAATAGAACACCCTATATTTTAATTCGGAATTCGGAAGTAAATATCATCCCCTATCGCTTTATATGAGCATTCCTATACCTATCTTAATAGATTTTGAGATATGAGCGACTTTTTGTTAAACAGACTAAGTATTCTTTTTTTTTAGATAGAACACCCTGTATTTTAATTCGGAATTAAGAAGTAAATATCATCCCTTATCACTTTATATCAGCATTCCCTATACCTATCTTTAATAGATTTTGAGATATGAACGACTTTTGTTAAACTGACTAAGTAGCCCTATCTTTGCGTGTTTGTAGCTGGCTCTGAATGGGATTAATGTCAAATTCATTGACTAACCAAAAGTGTTTATGTATATCATTGTAATTACACTTTCGTACAACGCAATATTAATAGAAATGACTATTCGAACAGACATTCTTGTATGTTATTCAAAAATATATATGAATTTGATGTGAATCCATTTCAGAGCCAGCTACAAACATTTAAAGATAGGGCTACTTAGTCTGTTTAACAAAAAGTCGCTCATATCTCAAAATCTATTAAAGATAGGTATAGGAATGCTCATATAAAGTGATAGGGATGATATTTACTTCTAATTCCGAATTAAAAATACAGGGTGTTCTATTTAAAAAAATTGAGTTTTCTGCATGTTGAAAATATGTCACTTTGTTCCTCAGTTTTGAAAGCCCTGTATGTGAATGTAAAGTGTGCTTACCGTTTCTTAGAGTAATATCTACATTCATAACATAGCAAATTTGGAGTCTCTACTTGCAGTATTAACCGAGATATTAATTTCTCAATGATGCAATGATTATGACAAAAAAAAAGAAAAACTTAAATAACTCAAAAACGGCAACATGTAGCTATAGGAATAGCTAATGAAAACTGACGTATTTATAGTTGTAGAATCCAAAAATGAATAAAAAATTATATCATTCTATTTAAAATAACAAAGTTGACATCCATTTCCGGTCAACCGGAAGTGATATTTTGGTAAGGTATTTTTGCATTAGTTCCAATCGAACAGATACTGGTGCCAAAATCTCAAATATAAGTAAATAATAGAACATCATAAACTTTTAATGAACCAGTTACGTGGAATACCCTGTACTATACGAATTTCTCAGTATAATACATTAGGTTGACCAGTAGCACTGGTGATCCTTGGTAAGGTGAAATATATATATATGCTAATATCAACCTAGTGTTACACACGTTTTTAAAGTGATCTAACTGCATTTTGATTGATATTTCCATACATGCTTTATATCTTGGCATCAATTAATTTATAAGCGATATTACATTGTCCAGGGCAAAAACTAAGACAATCCAGAAAGAGCTTCTCATCTTGAAATAAGTCTGGGACTTATTTCTTGCGTGAAAAATCTAGACGATTAGAACGCACTACGATTTTGAAAGTCCGATTAGGTACTGCACTGTAAACTTTTAACAAAACAAATACATGTCTTTGTGGTTGATGTTTATTTTAACATATCACATCTTAAAATAATGTCGATTGAAATTAAATTGAAAAGGAAAAAGTAAATGCATAATTTATAAATACTGCTCAAAGGTATCACCTTCATTCTCAATAGATTTTCGTGCCCGCTTGAGTACACTCTGGGTAGCTCTTGTCCTTCCATCCAATTGGCGGAAAACCTCCCTAACCTTATTTTGCAATTCGTTCACGTTGTTGTACCGAGTTCTGTATATCTGATCTTTTAAATATACCCAAAGAAAAAAGTCTAAAGGTGAAAGGTCAGGAGAGCGTGCTGGCCATCGGATTGGCCCATTTGTACCAATCTACTTATCGGCAAAGATGTTGTCCAGATAGTTGTGAACTATGTGGCAGTTGTGTGCTGGAGCACTGTCCTGCTGAAAGTACAAATTTTGGCGCATCAAGTAATTGGTGTTATCGAGGAAATCCTCTAGAACGGTACGAATAAATTCCAGATATCTCCCTACTGTCAATGTACCATTGTAAAACACTGAACCAAAGACTGTCGAACCAATTAATCCGCGCCAGGCATTAAAACTAAATCGAATCGATGTGCAGCAGGTGGACGCATTATTAATAAATTCTCTTGCGACCAGTAGTGTCCATTCTTCTCATTAAACATTCCTTTCTTTCATCACTCCATAAAATACATAGTGCTCCATGCAAATTTCAACCACAAAAATTAATAAACCATTCACAGATAGCCAACCTCCTGTTTGAATCTCCTGGTTGTAATGTTTGTGAGGTTGGGTACTTAAACGAGATATACTTATGCTTTTTTAAAATTCTCTGAACTGACGCGTAACTTAAACCCAATTTCCTTAGTAGCATCTCTATAATGGAAAATTCGCGATGAGCTTCAAAATATGCTAACACTGTAATTTCTACCTCCTCGTTGATAATGATATTTTGCTTTATTCTTTTCTTCTTAAATAAGTAACTGTGTTGCCCAAATTGTCTGTAAAGTTTTCGAAAGTAACGTCGATCTGGCTGCTGTCGTAAAGGATACTGTTCTGCATAATATTTGACAGTCCTTATTGAATTTTTACCGCATATAATGTATGCTTTCAGCATATCGCATTTCTCCAAATGAGAAAATACCATGCTGAGATATTATCTAATATTTAGAACTAAATATAACGAAAACTATTCAAACTACTAATGATAATATAGTAATAACAATATTAGAAGTAAAGAACACAACACAAAAATGAAATAACCAACTTTTTTTTTAATAATTAAACGTGTAGAAGATTTAAGCTCAGTGCGTTTTTGACAGTTTCAAACAACATACTATTTGTTTTCGACTTAAAGTGAAAGAAGCCTACTATAAATTTTACATATCTTTGGCATCAATTAAAAACCACGATGACTTCTTTATTATTCGTTTTAAGACAATATTGTATTAAAACTTTTACATCACAAATTAAAATATCTTCCATTTTTTTAACAATATACAGGGTGTATAATTTAAAAAAAAAATATAAATATCAAAATTTCACGGAAATGCGTCATGCGATTATTTTTTCGTATATTGCATATTAATCAGCGTTAAAAACACTAATACTTTGCCAATTTAACCTATTTTCTAGAATCAATCAGCCTGTAGTTCACGTCGATTTGAACATGAGCAAATTTCTGCTATAATACTAAGATTACAGAAATTTAGCTTTGTGAAAGAATTCACCATAAAGCTAAGTAACAGCATGAAGGTGTGGCGAAAAGAACCGCACTAAGAATGGTCAAGGAAGGAATGATTAGGCATAGGCCTCAATCTCCTGACGGTGATCAAACCTGGGATATGCCCCGGGATGATATGTTAAAAAAATTTAGCCTTGTGAAAGAATTCACCATAAAGCTAAGTAACAGGAGCGAGTGGGATCATAACACCATCTTGAACTTGAATAGAAATGCCATCAAATGGTACACTGATGGCTCCAAAACGGCAGAAGGAACTGGAATAGGAATATATGGGCCTAGAACTACATATTTCGAAAGCTTGGGAAAATACCCAAGTATATTTCAGGCGGAAATACACGCTATTGGAAGATGTGTTCAGTTCAATATGGATAGGAACTATCGGAAGCAGGAGATTATCATCGTGTCTGATAGTCAAGCAGCCATCAAGGCGCTGAACTCATATGAAATCAGTTCCAAGATGGTCTGGGAATGCCTAGGGAAATTAAATGAGCTAGGCAAAAGAAATAAAGTTACCCTCCTGTGGGTTCCGAGTTACACAGGAGTGGAAGGAAATGAAATAACGGATAATCTCGCAAAAAAAGGGCCTGGAATGCCTTTTGTAGGACCTGAACCCTTTTGCGGATTAAGTAGCAGTACAATGCTGAAGAAACTAAAAATAGAAATGGAGCAGAGAAAATCCAGTTGAGTAAGCTTGGATTGGAAAAAGATCCTGAATGCAGATTTTGTGGCGAACAGGATGAAACACCCATCCATCTCCTCTCAAACTGCGTAGCACTGTGCAACTCGAGGGAATTGCAACTGGGAGCATGTGAAATCGAAGAGGGAGACTTACCTAGACTGAGGCCCTCTGACATCCTACACTTTCTAAAAGGAATTGGATTGGAAGGTCAGCTGTAAAGCAGCAAGAATAAGGGACACAATAGATCTTTTAGGTCGCAGTGTAACACCACCCTTCTATTACATACATACATACATGCAAGATTACAGAAATTTCTTTAATAGTAAGTCGTCTTTATAGACACATTTATGTATACACCTTTTGTCTCCTTTGGAATATTCGATATTATAATCGATTTGAAAACGTTTCTCATTGCAACTTATTAACCAACTTTATCCATTTGACAAAAGAACTAACGGTCATTTACGCCTTAAAGTGGTTATACAAAGACAACTTTAACAATTTACTTTTCCCTATCAATTAATCCTAGCTATGTTTCCGAAAGAAGGTGAGTACGGCCCTGTCTTCGATATCCTATCACGGGCGGAATGCGACTCGTCCCGTCCAAGAGCTATTATAATGGAGTACATTGTTCCAGCGGCAACGTAACTATTTTAAATTCACCACCAGTCAAACCATTAGATTTATTGATGGTCTGACTGTGTTCCGATTGATTGATGAACTTAGCTGACGTCATCCGTAATAGTAAAAATAGAATATGGCAAAGGTAGAACGATAAGAAGATGCCGCTAGACGAAGAAAGAAAAAAATCTTCGAGATCCTAAATAAGATCTTGAGGACTTTAGATAGAATATGGAAATTTTAAGTGAATCCTGGTAAAGATTAACATTACGTTTATAGCCGTAAGTAAGAAAAGCATTTAGATGCGTATATAATATCTGAAGAAGTTTATATTTAAAAATGTTTGTTTTCTTTTAAGCCGTAGTGAATCATCTATATCTTTGTTGAGTGGAGGATATTAGGAAAATCTGGCAGTTAGTTACGCACAGCTTTTAAGTCATGTTCATGCTTGTAGATATACAGGGTGATTCTCAATATATGTGACAAACTTTAAGAACTGATTCCTGAGGTTATTTTGATCATAAAAGTTCATATGGGTATATATGTCTAAAAACGGTTTGGTTTTAAAGTTATTGAATGTTTAATAATAAATTATGAACTATGACTAATACGATATAATATCACAGTTGGTTCTTCAAAAACTATTGTGTTGAGAGGAAATTGTTTATTTGTCATTTCAATATTTGTCAAATAGTTGTCAGAGTATTCATTCAGTTTATTGCCAGTTTCTGTTTTCTAAAATGAATTACACGAATGCTGAGATGTGTGATATGCATTTCTTTTACGGTCTTGCCAATGGAAATTCGCGTGCTGCTAGACGTCTTTATGAAGAACGATACCCGAACCGTATCATCCCGCATCATTCAATATTTGCCCATCCTCACCAACGTCTTAGTGAAACGGGAAATTCTAAAAAACGGACGACTGATAACGGGCACCCATCTACAGTGAGAACTCCACAAGTTGAAGAAATGGTACTAAATGAAATTGGAGAACATCCTACTACAAGCACCAGAAAAATTGCGTTTGCTTTAAACATTAGTCAGGCCACAGTTTGGAGAAAATTGAAAGATCAAATAGTATATCCATATCACATTCAACGGGTGCAGGCACTTTTGCCGGCAGATGTTCCGCAAAGAGTGGCTTTTTGTCAATGGATGCAACACAAAATCCTGACTATTTGGCTCAAATATTCTTCACCGACGAGGCTACTTTCTCTAGAACGCGATTATTAATTTTCATAATAATCACATATGGGCCGAAAAAAATCCGCCCGAACTATTGAATGCCCGTCATCAACATCAATTCTCTGTCAATGTGTGGGCCGGAATTGTTGGAGATCACTTGATAGGTCCACATTTTGTACCGATGCGGTTAAATGGCGAGGTATACCGCAATTTTCTTGAAGAGGAGCTACCACTACTGCTGGAAGAAGTTCCGTTGCAATTAAGATTACAAATGTATTTTATGCATGATGGTGCTTCAGCGCATTTTAGTTTAGTTGCTCGCGAGTTTTTGGAGAATACGTATCCAGATCGGTGGATAGGACGGGGAGGTCCACAACCGTGGCCTCCTCGGTCTCCAGACTTAAATTCTTTGGACTTTTTTCTCTGGTGTCACCTTAAATCATTAGTTTATACGAATCCCATTGAAAATGTCGATGAACTGAGAAATCTTATTATCGCAGCTTTTCAAACAATCAGAAATACCCCTGGTATTTTAGAACGGACTCGCCAGTCAATACGACGGAGGATTGAAGCTTGTATTGCAGTTGGGGGCGGTCATTTTCAACAGTTAGTATAAGTTAATTTGGTTTTACTAATTATTTTGTTAATTTATAATAAGAATATTAATTATGTTAACTTACTATTAAATATTGAAATTTTAGAACTAAGCGATTTTGGACATATCTTCTTATGAACTTTTATGATCAAAATAACCCCAGGAATCAGCGCTTAAAGTTTATCGCATATATTGAGAATCACCCTGTATACTAATTGCGTAGAAGATATTCGAAGTCGAATTGATATTTGGTTTAAAGCTTGTCATTGAATCTGACATATTAATCGTGTTCCATACTAGATAAATGGCATCATATTTTATTCAATAATTATTAACACCTAATTACAATTCTTTCTACGATAAATGAAGAAATTTATAATTAAAAAACAATTCAAATGCAATGCTAGGCCGTTTAAAATCTCTCAATGAAAATATACAAATATGAGATATAAAATCTATCTTTTAATTTTTCTTGTACACTACTTTTCTCATCTCCTTTCACTGTTTTGACCATCGACCTCTCTCTCTGAATACTGGCATATAATTTTGTGCAGGTAATATTTTGTACTACCTATGTAATATTCGAGATACTACATAGTACATACGTCCATTCGTACGAATTCAATACATAATATAAAGGTAGGTATATGGAACTCTATACCGAGAGCATATACAGTATACGGACACCAAGTGATTAATGACCGCATCGATACAATTTGATAAACTAATGAAGTATTGTGTTCGGAATGGCCGAGGGTCGATTGTGTGCCTTGTATCTGGACAAATCGTAGTACAATGGGCCGACTATTATGTCCGAATGGGACCCGATGCCGAGCTGTTATTCTTGCTATTATTGTTTGTTACGACGTATCACTGATGTACTCGTCTAATTGTATAATAGATTTCGTATTTCGAAACTGAACTGTGATAAGTAGATACTGGATTATATGCAAAGAAAAACTGGAATATATGCATGGATTTTTGAGAAAATATGTATAAACCTGAGGCATATATGCAAAAAAATTGCGACAATATGCAAAATTTTTACATAAAATAAATAAAAGCAGAAATTTAAACATTAACTTTATTGCAAAAATTGTTTTCACAACATATTTCTAAAACAATTTATAATTAAATGTTTTTCAAAATTGTGTAAAAGAAAGTTTTATTTTCTATCAGAATACATATGTTTCGAAATAGAAAAGCTTCTTTCAACATCCACAGATGTAATTGGTGCATTTTTTAACTTATTTGCAATACATTCTAAACTAAAATTAAAGTCGAAATCGTTTACTATTTCACCTTCCAAAACTTTCTTAACTTTCTTCAATTTCAAATACCCCGCATTTTTATTTATCACTTTTTTTAAATTTATCGTATACAGAATTACCTATTGTACCCTTAACTTTCTTACATAGCATATCAAATTCGTCTACTATTTCTACTGATTCCGAGAGCAACATCCCTTCCGTTTCTAGTTTACGAATGGAACTTGAAACAAAGCTATAATTTGACTTAATATACAAAAGGTTTTGTAGCAATTCGGTTGATGCTACTATCTTTTTACAGTTTTCTAGAGCAACGCAGTCAGCGGTGACTTTAAGTATTACATTTTTTATTCCTTCAAAATTATCGGCGAAAAAAATTGCAGCCTCTAACCATGTACCCCATCTCGTAATAATCGGTTCAGGAGGCAACTTAACACCGGGGAGTCGCTCCTTATAAAATTTGATTCGTAAATGTGCTTTTAAAAATACTTTTTTGACATTGCTAATTAAATCATTAATCAAAGGGAATTGATTCCTAATGTCTTCGGCTACACGATTGAACCTATGAGCTAAACAAGTGGTATGAATAATGTTACTATAAAAAAAAAATTAAATTTTGCGCGGCTTTTATCATGTGTGATGCAGCGTCGGACAACATTACTAAATTTTTTTCACAAGGTATACTTCCAGGTAAAAAGAAATTTAATAAACCTTCTTGAATGAATTGGGCAATTGTCACATTATTTGTTTTTTGAAGTTCTTTACAATAAATTAAATATGATTTACCTACAATATCTTCATGAAGAATTCCTATTAACAAATGGGCAATATAACGGCCACACTTATCCGTACTTTCATCCACCATGATATAAATAAAATTATTCCCTACCAATTGTTGAATTTCTGCTATTGTTTGCTGGTAACAAGATGTGACATAATTTTTTCGTAAGGTACTTTCGTCAGGTATATTATGTTTGCAATATTTTTGCAGAAATGATTTCAAATTAACATTGTTTAATTTTGCTAATGGTATGTTAGACGAAATTAATGCGTAACACAGATCCGTATTATATTCTTCTTGTTCTGAGTTTCGTGAAGTTGATGCTACACATTGACGTATAGATTGCTGCACATATGCGGATCGCTTTAGTTTTTCACATTTTCCAATATGTGATAGAGTTTTAGCGTGTTGATCAATCAGGTATTTTCTCTCAGAAGACACCTACAACAACAATTGTCATTTTATATCAAAAGTTGAAGAATTTAACAACAATTGTAAAGATTTTAGTAAAATTAAACTTACCAGTTTACTTCAGGCTCGACAAAATATTTTGTCGCCATCCTTTACCAATTCAGGATATGGCTTAATCTATAGAGACATTTTGTTCGCTATACTCATTGTCTGTACGCACAGTATTTAAAAACGTAACATAATTACATGCTGTTTCGCTCAAAGATATTCAATGAATGAATTGTTTATTTGGGAATTACTAATAATAAAACGTATTTACCACATCCCTTCTGCTAGGCGAAATTAAACACGTGCAGTTCTTGGAAAAAAGTATTAGAGAAACGAATGTAAAAGATTTATCGTTCTGAGAATTGTCGGTTGTCGATCTACATTAGAAATTACTAGGAATTTTTACTAATAGAAAGGATAAGAAAAAGCTTAAATATGCAATATATGCAACTTTTCTAAAAATATGCATAAAAATGCCTAAATATGCAATATATGCAATCACTAATTAGTGCTAATTAACTTCAATTAGTGTAATACGTCTACAGATAGACTATAATTAAAGATATGCAAAAAATAAAATATATGCACTCTGCATATAATCCGGTCTCTAGTAATAATATTTGAAATATTTATTGTTACTATCGATTATTGCCCTTATGTCCACCAGGGAAAGTTTTGAACGTGACTCCCCAAAAAAACAAGGTCTGCTACCTTTACCTCAAAACTCACGTCATTTCGCCTGATGCCGTCCCATCATTTCGGTTAAACTGGGTAAAAGTAAAATTACTACCGCCATAGAGAGAAGGCCTCATCATCATCAACATCTCATCTCCGCTTCAGTTGCAGGTCAGGACAGTAATTACGGGATCTGAAAGAAGCCATCTCTTTGTGAAGGTCTGCGTTTGACATGCGACAAGGACGCCTCCCGTCAGCCAGCGCCCCATCTCCCCTCGACTCCCCCTCCCTCACCATCTGAGGCGGCTTTCGACGCGCCCGCTCGCAATTGCTTTATACGTTTCGGAAGGAAGCCGCTATTTCGGCCGATCAAACCCACGCCGGCGAATAGTTCGTTTAGGGCTGACAAAAGGGGGATCGGTTAGGCGCAAGCAAACACTTTGCACTTCCCCGTCGTTATGATGCGACAGACACGTTTGGTTTGTGTGACTGTTTTGCGTGAATAAAATAATACTGTAAGTGGTTTATACAGGGTGTATCAGATATAGAGGTAAATATAATAATATGTAGCAGCTGTAATCATATACGATCAAAAAGTTTTAATGCACAGGGGGTCTATCTGTAAGCATTAAGGAGAAAAAAAATATTTTATAAATGCCGTGGGCTAGAGCCGCACCTGTGCCCAACCTAAATGCTGTCCCGAGTATACCCCCCACATACCACTATCATTCAGCCATTACCGCTGTTAGTTTTGTGTGGATCTCCGCTTGGAGTGCAAGCCACTTCGAACATTTTATTTAAATTCTTCCCGTCTCGAAAAAACGATCCTTTTCAGGACCATCATGATTTCATATAAAGAAAATGGAAGCTTGATGCATCGGCAAAAGCGCGGGAATGTATAGATTCATTTTCGCGCGACATCATAGTAAAAAGGCGTGTTTGCAAATTTTCTGTATCTACATTTATTTCTGTGTAATTCGATTCAATTCATTTTGCGTTATTGAATTAAATAAATCAAAAAAAAAATAACTCAGAATCATGTGGGATTGTTTATTAACAACTAACTCTCGATTCGACAAAGCGAAAGAAAAATATTTACTTTTTTTTGTAACTATTGAAGTCGCATATCCGGTGAAACTCGAACGTCTTATCAGGATATTAAAAATAATACTTTGTAGACTTACGTAGAATGCTCTTAACAAATAAGGAATGTTTATTTTATAAAAAGAAGAAATTTAAAATGCGTCAGTTTTTCTATTTTTACAAGGGCCTTTATTTATTCAGAATGACGTTAAATGAACTTACGGCATACCATTAAGAATAATACTGAATGAGTGCAATGCATTTATACATAATACCACGTTTAGCGGGTGCTTAACATGATGTTTCCTTGCATCAGGCCCGGACTAAAGAATTTTTGGCTCTAAATTTTACTTTTTTTTATTTTTTAATGATGAAATCCGATTTCGGCGGGTTTGTGCTTTATATGTCGTGTAGTTAACACCCAAGCAAAATTTACTTTTTTTATTTGATACACCCGGCGTAAGGCGTTCGCCGAGGGTGTGTTTTTGGCTCTTTATCTTTTATTAAGCTAAATCGAATCTAGTATATTACAAAATGAAACAAATACACTTATAGTAAATATATAGGTGTCCCATCCCTCATAAAAACTCTGTCTTTCTTTCTTCTTAGTATCTATAAGCTGTTATGCTTCTTTGCTTCATCCGCGACTTTTTTCCATTCCTTCCGGTCCTTCATCCTGTCTTTCCCACCCCTCATCTTTTTTATATCACTCACTACTTGATCTTCCCATCTGCTTTTCGGTCTTTCCCTGGGCCTGGAATCCTTAGGTTGCCGATCCATTCCCTAACAGCCAGAAATATTACATGGATATTTTTAAAAATATATTTTATAAATATTTTTCGTGAGAGGTTTTTGAATATATTTTTCATATTTTTTTCTAAATATAGATAAAATATTCAATTAAAATATTTATTCCATATTTTAAAATTAATGCAAGCGCTATATTTTTTCTAAAATATTTATATGAAAATTGAGATTTTTTTTATGCAATCTATTTAATTTGTCAAAATGAACTAAAATTGTTCTTGGTTATTTAGAATGTATATCGTCGATAACGAAAAGTTGAAACATACATAGAGTTGTCTAAAAGGCAAGAATTTGTTTTTTTACACTCACCATACAAGTTAATAATCAATAATTCTGGCATCTTTTAAGGCATACTGAAGGTTTATCAAATTAATCACTATTTTTTAATTGTAGTGTTCTAAATAAAAAAACAAACAAACGTATTTATTTTATTTGAATAAGCCAATAAAAATGAAAAATACTCATTTTTAAGTCTAGCCTTGGCTGGTGCCAGGTACAACCCTATGGCTTTTTTTCATATCTTCGGTAGTGGCGCTCTCATGGCGTTTCTTTGTGGCCTCTAAAACAATGCCAATTGTATTAGATCATACCATGAATAAAACATCGTACAACATTATCAACACCTACTAATACAATTTGGAGCATTTACAATAATTGGAGGGTAGCTACATTCTAATACTTACGATACTTATTTTTACTTTATTTCATAATATTTGAAAACATTCTACGTACAAACAATAAAACAACACAACGTATTCTAACCTCTATTTGAGGTTATGACGCTTATCTACCGAGATGAATCTCTTAAGCAAATCAACTAGCAATTTATCTGGTAGATGCAGTACATATATGATGGCATAAAATTCCTACAATTATATTATTAAAACGATTTCTGTACATAGCGATATTGAGCATTCCAATTATCTTATAAATGCCATGACATGTTCAAAGTTTTGCTTACCTCGTAGTCACACAAAAACTACAACACACCCGCAACAATTAATTACACAGTTAACCCTAATCTGCCCTAATGTATACTATTATAAACTATAACATGTAACGGACAAACGAATGAAACCGTTGATGATTACGCACGTGCGCGTATGCATTCTATGTACCTAATCCATAGACGCATAAACAATACTAAATCATATAACACCGGCACCGTAATGAATGAGGTGTTGTGTTGACGTTGCACACTTACAAATATTACAAATAATATAATACAAAACGCAGATATATTAATAGAAAAGTTACAGCGCTCAACTTAGATACTAATTAAATCATATTAGATATATATTATCTAATTTAATCTTTAAACTATCATTTTTAAATAGGTACATACCTACTTAATATGTATGCATATTTTACGCATTTTATATTATTCGTCCTACGCACGAAATGTACAAAAGCAAAAATTCAATCTTTTTTTTTTATATAGAATAAATATTTACAGAAATACAAAGCAAAATATTCTTGCAGAGTTATGAAAAATATATTGAGAAAACATTTGCAATAAAATATTATTAATGCTACATAACATATATATTTTTTAAATGTTTTTCCTAATATATTTTATGCTATAGTATATTAATATAACTATATTCAAGAAAGATTTAATATTTTTTAAATATTTATAAAATATGAAATAAATATAGTTGGTCACTGGGGTTATCTTTCTTATTATTGTTCCTTTACTCTTTCTATTTACGTGTCCATACCATCGTATTCGTTTTGATTTTATTGTTCTTACTATATTTTCCTCCTCTAGAATATTCTCCATCTCAAAAGAATTAAGATTATCGACTCAAAATTAAACAGAGATTTCTCCTACGTGAAGTTTATCCACATTTTTCTGGCCACCGTGTATTCCTATAATCACAAAATGACAAATTACTTATTATAAAAGGTAAGCGGCTTATTATAATATGCAAGTACTAGTTGCTCAGTACCTACTGAGATGTAATTCATTTTGAAACAGTTCGTACAACCTCATTATGGACCTTCAAACATATATGTCTTCCGGTTTGCCATTGGCGGGTGCCTTTCCATAAATTTTTTCGTAAGAGGAAAAGAATTTTAAACCGAGCAAACCCATTGGGCATATATGATCGTATGGAAGTTTATGAAATCCCAGACGGCAATTTACCAATAAGAGCCTTAATTCCATCAGTGTAACGAAAATATTTGCTCCCAGTGCCATCAAACGAAATTTACAACTGTTGTGGCCGCGTGTTTAATGTATCGAATTTCAAACATTCGCTATCGCCCTATCATTATTTAAACCGTTGCGCGCTATATCTAACCAGTAAATTCATATCTTTTAACGTCTACTCTAGCGAGTTCCCATATTATACCCGCTGTTCGGCTTCGTACAGAGTCCACAACACCAAAAGGTATACCTAGAGAGAAGCGCATTCTTTCCCAAATCGCGTTGAGACAATCCAGACGCTGCCGTACACAGTATTTGATATAAAACCAGAGGCCAACGTAAACACGGAATGCAACAGCACCGAAAATGCGAGGGAAATATAAACAAAGAGCGAGTATGTTGTACCTGGCACGTGCGTTCTGTGGTATACAAGTTATACTATACTGACGCGTCTAGTAGCTAGCCTCTTTCTATTTTAACACGCCTTGTCTCTTGATCTGTTTTCTGTTTCGAACAACGAGTTTTTGTGCAACATTATATCGAATTACGCATACATCCTAATTGTGTCTACCGCACTAGCAGACATCCGCTGTGTTCTGGTGCTGACGAAATATGAAATTAATAAGAAATGGGTTATTTTGGAATATCTTTGTAATTGTATATTTATAGGAAATCCACAAGCAGACATAGGAACAAGCTCCTTTAAGCAAGTGCTATAACACTAAAAAGATTAGGTAATTTTTCTTGGTAAAAATAACAATAATATATATGAAAATAACAATGCCTTTTCCATTCAAATTTAATTAATATTTTTTTTTTATATTTATATTATTTTATTAGTAGTACCTAGGTAGCCGAGAAGGCTGCACATGATGTGTCTTCTAAATCGATAAGTTTTATAGTACACTGAAAAACTCATTTGGTTGATTCAACCAAATTTTAGTTGTATTAACCAAAAATCTTTGTTTAAATATGGGCAAACAAATATACAGGGTGATTCTCAATATATGCGACAAACTTTAAGAGCTGATTCCTGAGGTTATTTTGATCATAAAAGTTCATATGAGTATATATCCAAAACGGTTTGGTTTTAAAGTTATTGAATGTTTAATAATAAATTATGAACTATGACTAACACGATATAATATCACAGTTGGTTCTTCAAAAACTATTGTGTTGAGAGAGAATTGTTTATTTATCATTTCAATATTTGTCAATAGTTGTCAGAGTATTCATTCAGTTTATTGCCAGTTTCTGTTTTCTAAAATGAATTACACGAATGCTGAGATGTGTAATATACATTTCGTTTACGATCTTGCCAATGGAAATTAGCGTGCTGCTAGACATTTTTATGACGAACGATACCCGAACCGTATCATCCCGCATCATTCAATATTTGCCCGTCTTCACCACGTCTTAGTGAAACGGGGAAATTTTAAAAAAACGGACGAATGATAACGGGCCCCATCTACAGTGAGAGCTCCACAAGTTTGAAAGAGAATGGTACTAAATGAAATTGAGAAACATCCTACTAAAGCACCAGAAAAATTGCGTTTGCTTTAAACATTAGTCAGGCCACAGTTTGGAGAATATTGAAAGATCAACTGTTGTATCCATATCACATTCAACGGGTGGCAGGGCACTTTTTGCCGTCAGATTTGCCGCCTAGAGTGGCTTTTTGTCAATGGATGCAACACAAAATCCTGGCTATTTGGCTCAAATATTCTTCACCGACGAGGCTACTTTCTCTAGAAACGCGATTATTAATTTTTATAATAATCACATATGGGCGAAGAAAATCCGCACGAACTAGTTGAATGCCCGTCATCAACATCAATTCTCTTGTCAATGTGGTGGGCCGGAATTGTTGGAGATCACTTGATAGGTCAACATTTTTTAACTTGATGCCGTTAAATGGCGAGGTATACCTCAATTTTCTTGAAGAGGAGCTACACCTACTGCTGGAAGAAGTTCCGTTGCAATTAAGACTACAAATGTATTTTATGCATGACGGTGCTCCAGGCATTTTTAGTTTAGTTGCTCGCGAGTTTTTGGACAATACGTATCCAGATGGTGGATAGGAACGGGGAGGTCACAACCGTGGCCTCCTCGGTCCTCCAGACTTAAATTCTTTGGACTTTTTCTCTGGGGTCACCTAAATCATTAGTTTATACGAATCCCATTGAAAATGTCGATGACTGGAGAATCGTATTATCGCAGCTTTTCAACAATTCGAAATAACCCCTAGTATTTTAGAACGGACTCGCAAGTCACAATACGACGGAGGATAGAAGCTTGTATTGCAGTTGGAGGCGGTCATTTTCAACAGTTAGTATAAGTTAATTTTATTTTACTAATTATTTTGTTAATTTATAATAAAAACATTAATTGTGTTAACTTACTATTAAACATTGTACAACTTTAGAACTAAGCGATTTTGGACATATCTTCTTATGAACTTTTATGATCAAAATAACCTCAGGAATCAGCGCTTAAAGTTTGTCGCATATATTGAGAATCACCCTGTATTGTTGGGCGAAGAAAATATTTTTTTGCCCCTCCGTCCAGAAACACTCATTTTGCAGTACTTAAAAGTAAATGCAAAAATATTTTAGGTGGCTATCACAATAACTACTAAATCAATATAGCAATCCATTTAAAATAAAAAAGTCGAAGGTGGCTGCGGGAATTTGCAACACCCTGTATATTTGTAAATAATTTTATAAAATGCACAGTAATATACTGTGAAAAAAATCTAACTTTCCTAACATTGATAGTTTTCGCGCTAAATTGGGCCGAACCACTAATGGCGCACCCTATATTTTAAGACTACCTGTTTCGCCATGCACTCCATCTTAGTCTTAAAAAGTCAAATCAAAATAAAATTAAAAATCAATATAAACATTCAAAGTAAAACACGATAAGCAAAGCGACTAACAAAATAAAATGACGAATTAAAAATCAGACATAATACCATGGGATATAGAACCAAGACACATTCAATGAATTTCAACATACAATTTAATGTATTGTCAGCTTTTATTAATAAAGGCAGTGTAAATATCGATAACATGCACAATTTATTGTGTAATAACATATCAAAAACATTTAAGAAGCATAAGCACTATTGCTCAAGGTGAGTACACTTATTTACAATATTTAAATGAACATAAACCACAATCCAATATATTTTGCATTATTAAATTCTAAATTTAAAATCAAAAAGCCGCTATCTCATACGATGAATTTCACTAAAAATAGCTACCCAATTTATACATATTAAAATTTCAATTAAACTCGTCATTTAACAATTATATAGATAACCTGAAAGTTTACGAAATGCTAAATAGTTTTTTTTTTAATTTAACTTGTACATGAAATACCATATGGAATCATTAACGTCATAAATAAGGGCTGTATCTCATTCTACTTAAGTGAGATGCCGACAATACGTAGAAAGGACTACCACTGTAAGTCAAATGCGTCGACATGTTTGAGTAAATAAATTCCTACCTCCGGTAATAAACATTCAACAACTCTGTGGCTCATACATAAGTTATTTGTTTTTTTATGAATGTAGGTTTCTATTTTTCTACTGGGGAGAGAGGTATTTCAAAGTCTAATGTGTGTACCTGCACGGTTGCGTTTTAATATTCGCGAGGTTAACTAGTGATCTGGTTATAGACTACGGTATTGAAATGAATGAATCGCCTTGACGAGTGTAGGCGGAGGAATAAATCAAATTATTGGATGTACACCCGGTCTCTCTAGTAATGTCATACCCTACGGAACAGATATCAATTTTTTTTCGTTTTGAGAGTGGCTCATACGTTGTTACTTCGATCGATATCGTTTAATAAATCATTGAAGGTAAGCCTCTAAAGGCACAGTAGGAAGATTTTTTTTTAGATTCACATAATGTGCATATTTTTCTTGAAGCGGACTATTGCGGTAAAACACTTAAAAGGCAGGATCATCCAATCAATGTCGTAACTGTCATTTTCAACACTATCACCACAACTAGTAGACACGGTCGGTTGCATATCTATATATTATCAGCCTACTCTTATGGCAAAAAAACAGACCCAATGTGTACAGTATTTCTACAATAAGGTTGATATCTGTTAACCAATGAACAAATAAAAATATATTTCTAGTAGGTCGTTACTTTGAGCTTACATAATAATAACATCATTCCACAAAAATATACCCCCAGTGACCAACTATATTTATTCATATATCTAATAAATATTTAAAAAATATTAAATCTTTCTTGAATATTAGTTATATTAATATAATATACATAAAATATATTATAGAAAATATATTAGGAAAACATTTAAAAAATATATATGTTATGTAGCATTAATAATATTTTATTGCAAATGTTTTCTCAATATATTTTTTCATAACTCTGCAAGAATATTTTACTTTGTATTTCTGTAAATATTTTTTCATATAAAAAAAAGATTGAATTTTTGCTTTTGTACATTTGGTGCGTAGGACGAATAACATAAAATGGGTAAAATATGCATACATATTTAAGTAGGTATGTACCTATTTAAAACGATAGTTTAAAAGATTAAATTAGATAATATATATCTAATATGATTTAATTAGTATCTAAGTTGAGCGCTGTAACTTTTCTATTAATATATCTGCGTTTTGTATTATATTATTTGTAATATTTGTAAGTTGCGAACCTCAACACAACACCTCTATTCATTACGGTGCCGGTGTTATATGATTTAGTATTGTTTATGCGTCTTATGGATTAGTACATAGAATGCATAGCGCGACGTGCGTATCATCAAGTTTTCATTCGTTTGTCCGTTACATGTTATAGTTTATAATAGTATACGATTAGGGCAGATTAGGGTTAACTGTGTAATTAATTGTTGCGGGGTGTGTTTTAAGTTTTTGTGGTAACTACGAGGTAAGCAAAACTTTGAATATGTCATGGCATTTATAAGATAATTGGAATGCTCAATATCGCTATGTACAGAAATCGTTTAATAATATAATTTTAGGAATTTTATGCATCATATATGTACTGCATCTACCAGATAAATTGCTAGTTGATTTGCTTAAGAGATTCATCTCGGTAGATAAGCGTCGTAACCTCAAATAGAGGTTAGAATACGTTGTCTTGCTTTATTGTTTGTACGTAGAATGTTTTCAAATATTATGAAATAAAGTAAAAATAAGTATCGTAAGTATTAGAATGTAGCTACCACTCCAATTATTGTAAATGCTCCAAATGTATTAGTAGGTGTTGATAATGTTGTACGATGTTTTATTCATTGTATCATCTAATACAATTGGCATTGTTTTAGAGGCTACAAGGAAACGCCATGAGAGCGCCACTACCAAAGATATGAAAAAAGCCATAGGGTTGCACCTGGCACCAGCCAAGGCTAGACTTGAAAATGAGTATTTTTCATTTTTATTGGCTTATTCAAAGAAAATGATAATAAATACGTTTGTTTTTTTTATTTAGAACACTTCAATTAAAAAATAGTGATTAATTTGATAAACCTTCAGTATGCCTTAAAAGATGCCGGAATTATTGATTATTAACTTGTATGGTGAGTGTGAAAGAACAAGTTCTTGCCTTTTAGACAACTCTATGTATGTTTCAACTTTTCGTTATCGACGTTATACATTCTAAATAACCAAGAACAATTTTAGTTCCTTTTGACAAATTAAATAGGTTGCATAAGAAATCTCAATTTTCATATAAATATTTTACAAATATTTTAGAAAAAAATATAGCGCTTATTTTAAAATATAGAATAAATATTTTAATTGAATATTTTATTTATATTTAGAAAAAAATATGAAAAATATATTCAAAAACCTCTCACGAAAAATATTTATAAAATATATTTTTAAAAATATCTATGTAATATTTCTGGCTGTTAGGGTAATAAACCCTTCTATTCAAAATATTGATGCAACTAGACCAAAAACAGGGAAAGCTCTTTTCACTAAATTATGTTAATTATTGTTGCTTTTCATTGTAATTTAATAAGATTTTAAAATTTGTAACCACATAATACTTTCTAGATTTTCCTTTGTAAATATGAAGTTCTCTTACATGCGAATACAGAATCTTACATAATATTCTCTACTGTTTTCCGCTTTCCTGCTTCTCCGAATGCGTTTGCTTTACATATAACTTAGGTCAATTAACGCTGATTATCAATGTTATGTACGATACCCTTTTTCAGTGTACTATGAGTCGATTAATAGAAAAAAAAATTAACCAGCACATCAATTCTGTATTTGATGGTATTCTTTGCGCACCTAACTTTTTTATAGTTCTGTATACGATAGTTACACTGATAAGGTAATTGAAATTTATTAATGCTCACGCTATTAGGCACACAAACAGTTCTTTTAACCATTTGCGGTGTCATTCTTTAATTGCAGCGCTACTAACAACGAACATTAAATTAGCCTTTACGGATACGTAAAGGCTTCTCCTTACGGACATTACAAGCGAAGACACAACGCGCTCGGCATTCGGAAAAATTCCCTCAACGTACGACAATAATTATCCCAGCAAACGTTGCGACAACCACACTCTAAAAAAGGGGCAAAGCAGTGCCCGGAGAATCTCGTTGCGCGCAGAGGAACCGCGTGTAGACACGATTGCATCCGTTGTAAGACAATCGTTCTCACAGCGCTCTTAATGAGACCAGATCGGACGGGGAAAAAAGGGGCCCCACCGTGCGTCCTGCGCTACGCCGATCACGGCAGTATAAGCGGCGGTAACACTTTTTTTAGCGGATGAATTAAGGAGGCGATAAAATTAAATTCGTCCGGATTTCTTGCGAGACTCTCTCTCGGCGTATTTGTGTGTGTGTCTGTGTGTGCCGCCCGTGTTCTGGTAGCGTTGTAGCCATTGTAAAACATTTAATGATACTGGATCGCGGACGCCTTCGATCGCTTTAATATTTCATAAAGTCCGATGCGCCCATTATACATATAGAATACATATTATAGCTGTGGTACGTGCATGTGCATGTGCCCGCGTTTTAGTACGGACATGCACGGAATACCCATAAATCCTGGCGTAAAGTGGGGATCGGTGTTTTTGCACTCCGTCAGACTCCGCGAGCGTCCGGCGCGGACTTCGGAAAGAACAAAAAACCGAGTCGAAATGATCGCCCTGGAATTGAATTAATAAACGTGCAGGGATCGTATCCATTGATGGTCGGTGAAAAACTTCGTCGAATTTTATCACCTTTTCTTTGGTGATTTTGAAGATATCGCTTCGTATCAAACGTAGCGTCGCAAAGTAGTCTCGATTAGTGATGTAAGATTTCTTTTCATTGTTTCTATCCGTTACTATGGGTCACCCAGACCTATCAGCCTTACATCATTCTTTTTGAAAACGGTGGAAAAGGCTGTAGATAACTACATCAGAACAGATATCTTGGAGCGGGTGCCATTGCACCCCTGTCAGCACGCCTACAAACAGGCAAATCCACTGAGACTGCATTAGTGGAGCTGACGGACCAAATACAAGATGCCCTGACGAATAAAGAAACCGTAGTGTGCGCCTTTCTAGACATAGAGGGTGCTTTTGACAACACTCCACACGAGTCTGTCAAAAAAGCATTAATTAATAGGGGGGTAGACGGCGTGCTTCTAGATGGATGTCCGCAACTACTGTCTACCAGGTCGGTGGAAGCGGAGGTGGGACATAAGACCATCTCGGTTAGCACGAACAGAGGATGCCCACAGGGGGAGTTACATCCCCACTTATGTGGAGCTAATAGTAGACGAACTCTTATGCGGATTGACGGATCTAGGCATATCCTGTCAAGGGTATGCTGATGATATTGTCATATACGCAAGAGGCAAATTTGAGAATACCCTCTGTGACGTAGTTCAAAGAGGATTGAACTTTACGAGAAGATGGTGTCAATCGATGGGACTCAATGTCAACCCCACTAAGACAACCCTAGTAGCGTTTACCAGGAAAAGAAAATCCAATCTTAGAACCATAAAACTGGATGGGCAAAATATAGACTGGAGAGCGGAAGTTAAATATCTAGGCTCACCCTAGACAACAAACTTCTATGGAAAAAACATGAGCTTGAGGTAACCAACAAGGCCAAAAGAGCTCTGATGGTGTGTAGAAACTTTGCAGGGAAAAATTGGGGATGCAACCCAAAAATACTGCTTTGGATGTATACAGCGATAGTGAGACCGATCATCACCTATGCATCAGTAGCATGGAGCAAAAGAACTAATCTGGCCACCGCGAGAATTAACCTCTCGAAAGTGCAAAGATTAGCATGTGTATGCATAACGGGGGCTATGAGAACCTGCCCAACAGCAGCTATTGAAGTAGTATTGGATCTTGCCCCCCTCCACATTGTAGTGGAGGGCGTGGCGAAAAGAACCGCACTAAGAATGGTCAAGGAAGGAATGATTAGGCATAGGCCTCAATCTCCTGACGGTGATCAAACCTGGGATATGCCCCGTGATGACATGTTAAAGAAATTTAGCTTTGTGAAGGAATTCACCACAAAGCTAAGTAACAGGAGCGAGTGGGATCATAACACCATCTTGAATTTTAATAGAAATGCCATCAAAATGGTACACTGAGGCCCCAAAACGGCAGAAGGAACTGGAATAGGAATATACGGGCCTAAAACTACATATTTTCGAAAGCTTGGGAAAATACCCAAGTATATTTCAGGCGGAAATACACGCTATTGGAAGATGTGTTCAGTTTCAATATGGATAGGAACTATCGAAAACAGGAGATTATCATCATGTCTGATAGTCAAGCAGCCATCAAAGGCCTGAACTCATATGAAATCAGCTCCAAGATGGTCTGGGAATGCCTAGGGAAACTAAATGAGCTAGGCAAAAGAAATAAAGTAACCCTCCTGTGGGTTCCGGGTCACACAGGAGTGGAAGGAAACGAAATAACGGATAACCTCCGAAAAAAGGGGCTGGAATGCCTTTCGTAGGGCCTGAACCTTTTGCGGTTAAGTAGCAGTACAATACTGAAGAAACTAAAAATAGAAATGGAGCAGAGAAAATCCAGTTACTGGAAAATCTCCAGGGAATGACGCAGAGTAAAATTCTTCTGGGAACTTATAACCAGAAGAGGTTTACAGAATGCATCAACCTGAGTAAGAACAATGTTCGCATATTAACAGGAATACTTTCAGACCATTGTAGATTGAAAGGACACCTGAGTAAGCTTGGATTGGAAAAAGATCCTGAATGCAGATTTTGTGGGGAACAGGATGAAACACCCATCCACCTCCTCTCAAACTGCGCAGCACTGTGCAACCCGAGGGCATTGTACCTGGGAGCATGTGAAATATCGAAGAGGGAGACTTACCTAGACTGGGCCCTCTGACACTCCTACACCTTTTTAAAGGAATAGGATTGGAAGGCCAACTGTAAAGCAGCAAGAATGGGGGACACAATAGATCCTTTAGGTCGCAGTGTAACACAACCCTTCATCTACTACATACATACATACATACATACATACATGGGTCACCCAGAGTCACTACCCACTTGGCAAAATAACATGACTATAACGTCGTCTAAATGTTATCTTGTAACGCGAAATGTTACAAAAATATATACAATGTACCACATGCAGTAACATTTCTACAACACTGTTTAATGTCCGCCTAAGCGATGTTACGAAACAATATTTCCCAGTAATGTTAAGACGAGGTCTTCGAGTAACATTACTTTAACATGACGATTAATGTTGAAGTATAGCTCTTCCGTAACATTTCTCATATGTTAAAGAGAATATTGGATTCAGTGTGGCAATTAAATGTTTCTATAAATATATCTACACTAATGTTTCTACTAGGATCTTTTATTTACTCCAAAAGTTCTTGCTGCATTATACAAGAAACATGATGTTGAGGTTTATCGAGAGGTTATATTAATTAATATAAAACGGAATCTCAATCAGTCTTATTGAAATTCAATGTTAATATTATAATTTCATGTTACCCTCGATAGATCGGGCCCCTCTGTTTATACGAATTTATCTTCACTTACTAAAATTACAATATTAACATTAAACATTAATGCCAGAAAAATATAATGGATAAGACATTTTTATAATATAACATTATAAGTCTTTTTTTGTAGTTATTTTTGCAGATACATTAAAATGGTCAATCATATATCATATAGTTGTATGTAAAAACTAAGTAGTAATACTATGAATAATATTATAAATAGCTGTTTAAGTAAACGAAATACATTAATAAATACTTTAAAAAGTAAAATGCTGCTTACAGAAGACAATAAAGGCATTTATTGATTAAAAAAAAAGTACATTAAATTCCATTTTAATAAACTTCAGTATTGGAAACAGATTATGGGGCACATAAATTAACATGAATAGAATCTAAACAAAAACTCACAACACATAAGAAAAACGCCCCGAATGCATTTTATTCCTTTGAACATTTTGCTGTTTTTCTATCAAATGTTTGTTTTGCATAACGAAACCGTTCCATGACAGTTATTTCGTATTCTGTATCTATGAGTACAATATTTCTTCTAATTCTCTCTGAAATTAAAAAAAAAGACATCGTCAAAAATAGAGATCAGAAAAGCTATTTTATTTATATGAAAATTGAGTATAAGCTGTTAGTTAAGCTATTTTATATATAACACTGCTTATAATTATTGTAAATTTTGTATTTGATCAAGAATTACTATGAATTCTAAGAATGACATTATGTAACATTGCTCATCCTTATAGCACAACAGATAGGTTTTACTATAACATATATAGGTTATGATATACATAATACATATCTGTCTTAAAGATCTTCGATGAATTTGAAAGGATCGACATACCTACTTTAGCATTATAAATAAAACTTACCTGATAATGTTGATTCATTATTGCCGGGAATTTTTTCTCATCAAAATAATTGCGACGCACAATCCCAAGATGGTCCTATCCACGCCCTGTCCAGTCACGATTACCGTATATTGTGAAAGAGGGGGTTCACAGGTTCACGCCAACTCGTGTATGCCCGGTACGAAAAAACTTGTGATGGCAAGCGATACTAACTTTTACAAGTGCGCAGTGCGCAACCACAACCTCATTAACATGATTATTATACAACAAAAATGTTAAAAAATTTCATCACCATTATTTACTTTATAGAGAAAATTTGCTCCATTAGTTTTGTGTTTTCAAAATTCTAAATTTGCAGAAACATATATACGTACCTATCTTAAACTTTATAAAATGTAAATATGTTGATGTTACAAGCGCAAATGTTGTACCATTCCTTGTAACGATTCACCTTGTAAATATGGCAATGTTACAACTAAATATTACCTCAACATTTCTGACAACAAAGTCTTTGTTTTTGCAACATTGTTTTAAAATATTTTTTCCTGATTACATTGAAATGTTACTGTAATGGCCTCCAATATTTCTATCATTATTTAATGTTGCTGCAAAATTTCAGTAACATGTTTTTGTTTAACATCGCTGTCCAGTAAATAATGTAATATTACTGGGATATCTGCAACATTACTTGCCAAGTGGGATCTTGTCTCAACTAGGCACATTTTCTTTCGGTGTTCAAAATATCAACTTCTATTCCAACGACGCAACTTACAATTAGTTAAAACTTCACAATAATCTCTTCGTTAATCGAAGCGGTGGTATTTTACCGGTTGATTCCGGTAACGTCACTAGTTTAGACGGGGGAAGGTTGAAGGGTGTGCTACAGGGGTGGTGTGAGGGCGACTGGGCTGTCGGACGCAGGGGCCACGTGCTGCCTGTCGGTGAAGTGCGTCTAGTACACCGGATTTAATGAAGGGTTTTATACGCATTACTCTTGCCTTTCTGACTCTGACATCCTCTTTATTCATGATATACGCATTATGGGTATTTGCAAACAGCCCGATTCAGGGACACGTGCGCAAACGGTATTAGCAAACGTTGCGCGTTGTGTAGTCGTGGCCTACATAGACACTTTAATAGATACAGGCGAACATATTAAATTGCGTAAGATAGAAAACGGATTGTAAAGACTGACGGGCATCCAGGGTATATTGGAAATAATTCTCAATCGTTCAGTATTCATCTTTCGCTTCGTAAATCCACACGTATTTGTCACGCGCTCTAAAGATTTGTTCTTTTTTTGTTGAATATGAGTTATAAATAATAAGTAATATTTGAGAAAAGAGTGTACACCAGGGACACTTTCTAATTGTACGACCTACAGCATAAAATAGAGCCTATATGTTTAGCATGGATAGTAGAGGGATCTATGCATTCATTGCCGTCTTCGAAATATATAAACACAGATGTGCGGTCTCTGTGTTTTAAATGTAAAGAAGAAGGCAGTAAGTAAACATAGAAAAACATTGAAATTATAAAATAGAGGCAAATAAATACATCAAAGGCGCATACTTATGCTTGCCGACTTACATCGTTTAGCACAATTCGAAGTTTTTCAGTTGCTTACCTTAAATATAATATTGTATACGAACAGATGTTGTTTTCTTTACACATCCCTACAGCTTTACTAAATATGTTTCTGTTTTTTAATCTAATTGATTCATAATGATTGTTTTCATATCTATTTTTAAAACGCCGCGGCTTCGTTTTTCGATATTAACATAATGAAAATTAACCGGCATAAATATTGCAACATATGGGATTTTTTTATTATTATTGAAATATTAATAATTTTTTTTTTGGGGATAGGTTGTGCATATTTGGGAACCCCAAAATTTATTTTGACATACGTCAGGTGACCACTAGTATGGCGGTAAATTTCAAAAATATGTTATGAATTTCCAAAAAGTGAGATTAAATGACATGATGTCCAAAAAAATTATTTAAAAAAGTTGATTGGAATTCAATGCAGAGGAAGTTGCTTAGAATTCAATTCTGAGGCTGTGTGCAAACTTGTGTCAATATATTGGAAAAAAAAAAATGAAAATCACTATTTTTCCAAATATTATTTAATTGAATTACATATTTCCATTTTTCTCGTTTTTAGCAGCTCAACCGCAGTAATATTTCTAAATCTGGTTGATACTCAAACAATTTTATCAATTTTATCAATATGTAATTCAATTAATCAAGATTTGAAAAATTTTGATTTTTCAATTTTTTAAAGCATCTTTACAAAACTGTAAAAAGTTTTTTCGGACTGTTGAGCCGTGGTCTTATGGAATTACTTTCGTACGTTTCGTTCACATTTGCAGTGAACATCTTTAGCGGCGAGGTCGAAGTTTCCTTCGTGATGGCTCGTCGTTTAGTGACGTTTAGTTATCTTTACAAAAATTTGCTTACCGCCTCAGAATTGAATTCTAAACAACTTTTTCAAATAACTTTTTTCGATATCATATCATCTAACCTCACTTTTTGGAGATTCATAGCATATTTTTCATATTTACCGTCATACTACTGGTCACGTGACGTGTGTCAAAATAGATTTTGGGGTTTCTAGACATGCACCACCTATCTCCCAAAAAAAGTTTTAGTATGTTTTAATAATAAAAAAAGCCTATATGTTGCAATATTTATGCAGGTTACTGTATATAAAGTAATCGTTAATTATTAATTTAAACCTGCATTTTATATTTATACCTATCACTGCTGTTCGATTTACGACTAATTCAAATTTTGTATTTCTTTTGAAAAAATATTGTGAAACTTTTGAGGTAAAATCTTTGGAACTAGGGAATTTATAATGGAAATATTATTTTATCTTGTTATTATAATATTAATAAAAACACACTATTACTATAACCAATACAAAATATTTCTGACGAGCGTAGAACTTTGTTCTAATATATGATATAAAAATCGTGGTTTTGAATGCATCCTCGCTATATCTCTTTCATTATTTAATGTTAAAGGAGGAAGCCGGAGCGAATTAAGAAATTGATATGAAATCGTCAGACAACAATTAGATTAAAAAATATAAGCATAACGGAGATATGCTTTACTGATTTCAGTATAACTGGATACCTTAAATATTTTCATGCGATCCATTTTGATACGTTCATTATTATTTGCATACGTGTAAAATGAATAAAAGTAGTAAACCCAGTAATATTGCTATTTATTGTATAATTAACATGCCCTGGGTCTAGTTCCTAGTCGTAGTTCAACTGTAAAATGAAAATACCTTTTAAAACCATTTAATAAGACTACAGTTATTCGAAATACTTCAAGCATCAAATAAATTTATTCCTACGCAAAGATAACAAATATATAATAGATGCATTCAACTTCGAACGTTAATAAATCCAGCCTAAGCTTTTTTTAAATAACAGACAGCACATCTGTGTTTACACATTTTGAAGCGGCCGGTTAATGCATAGATCTGTCTACTATCCACGCTAAACATGTAGGCTCTATTTTACCCTGTAGGTCGTACAAGTAGAAAGTGTCGCTGGTGTACACAGGTAAAAATTTGACAGAGTGAAATAGGGAGTCTCCGTTTTGGAAATATTTTGTTCCAAAAAGGAGTTGCCATAGCTGAAAACAGAAAGTATTTCCTCGGTTTTATACAAAATCTCAACCAAAACGGAGAGATTGAATTTACTCCGCTTTCTAACACGATTTTCAAGGAAGAAATAATCTCCGTTTTCTCTCCGCATCTACACTACCGTATTTAAGTCCTAAATGTGAACAAATATCCCTAACATTGCATTATATTTTCTCCTTCACGGAGGTGATAATTTGTTTACTTAACAGATGTTTCTATTTCTAATACCTCAACGCCAAAAAGGGAAAGGATACCTCCGATTGGGAACATTTGTTCTCCAAATCGTAACTGCTTCCCTAAACATTTTAATTAATTATTTCCACGTGGACTTACTTGCATTAGCAACGGAGATAATTTTATCTGATACGATAGTAGTATTACATACATATGGGGGAAACAACATCCATTATTCATTTTAATAACAGCAGTAAGAGTTAAAATTTCTCCATTTTGGAAACTTTTACATTTATTACAAAATAGTAAAACTGCATAAGAGAGACAAATTGGTCCTTAACGGATTAGGTTGCCTCGGTTAAAGATGTGTGTTCTCCTATGGAAAGCAAAATTATCTCTGTATTCTATCCGTTTAGAAGCAAAACATTTAACTCCGAAATGGAGGCTCCTTGAACGGATGGTCGCGAGGGAACACCGGAAAAGAGTTAAAACAATGTGAGATTCAACTCCGTAGTTTTATACAATGGGGCCCTAGCGATTTCAAAACGCCTGTCAAAATTTTACAGAGATGTCGTGTTTATCTGTCATTTAATTATGCTTCAATTATATCAACTTCCATTGCTCGTCTTGTGCATCGTTCCGCAATGCCCATCCGACCTCAATTTTCAGTCGGAGCAACGCGTACTCCACCAATTTCTGCAGATACAGGTGCGTAATGAGGCAGAACATATGTTGCATATATCGTGGCGGACATTACATCGGCAGCTCATGCAAGGGCCGCATGAAAGTCATACAACTCTACGAGGAGGACAAAGATCTGATCCTGAACGCCTTCAATAGCATCAGGAACCTGACAGCTGGCGGTGAATCGCCCAGAGAGACTTTACACGGAATCCACGCTGCCAACATGCACGTCCTCAGTTACAGTAAGCAATTGGAATACACCGCTGCGTGCTGGGCGAAGCAGTGTTATATAGGACACAGTAGGTGCAAGGCGAACGAATACGGACTGTTGGGTGAATCGGTATGCTGGAAACGGTGCGTACCGCAAGCCGTCAACGCAGTGTACAAGCTGTTGTTAAGCGAATGCCCTTTCTGGCACATTCACAACCATCCGGAATTGCGATTGGATGTTATAGACAGCGTTACTTTTCCTACTGTAGGTAATGACGAACGCAATAGAGAGTCGACGCAAATCATTTGGGCCGATACGCAGTACATAGGCTGTTTCGTGGTCAACTATCCCGACATGACTAAGTTGGTGCGTATAATCTTGGTGGTATGCCATTTCTCCCCGGCAGGGAATACGTTGGGCGAGGCGGTTTTTATCCGAGGCAAGCCGTGTAGCAGTTGCGCAATCGGCGAAACCTGTAACGTACGGTATAAGAACCTTTGCGGAAGAATAAGACCCTATAAGGAGGACTTGTGGATACCGCCTTTGGGCGAAGCCCGCGAATTAACTGTAAAGGGCACCTTGCACGTGTATTTTTCTATCTATACGCTGTATATCTTATTGGAGGTGTATTGAAAAATCAAGGAGCATTTTTAGTGCGAATAAAGAAAGATGGAATGACTGCAAGGTGTGATAGATCATCAAAATCCACAAAGAAATTGAAATTATAACGATCTCGAATACGTCAGATAGGCGAAAATGTTATTTTATTGTAGAACGCTGTGGAAGAAAAGCAGATTTTTTAAAATGATTTTCCATTTGTAGAGATTCCTACTTTGAATTGGTTTTCTAGTGAATTCATGTACTAAACGTTGTGAATGCAATTTTTAATATAATATAATATAATATAATTCTAATTTATAATGTTTGTAAGTAAAAGTACTAATACTCACTGTAAATTATGCGGACGATACTACTTTTTTAATAACTGGCAGTACACTAGATGAAGGCAGCACTTATCTAAATACAATTGAGGAATGGTTAACTATCAACAAGCTTAAAATTAACCCACGACCTAAAGCCCAGAAATATTACATAGATATTTTTAAAAATATATTTTATAAATATTTTTTCGTGAGAGGTTTTTGAATATATTTTTCATATTTTTTTCTAAACATAGATAAAATATTCAATTAAAATATTTATTCCATATTTTAAAATTAATGTAAGCGCTATATTTTTTCTAAAATATTTGTAAAATATTATTTATATGAAAATTGAGATTTTTTATGCAATCTATTTAATTTGTCAAAATGAACTAAAATTGTTCTTGGTTATTTAGAATGTATAACGTCGATAACGAAAAGTTGAAATATACATAGAGTTGTCTAAAAGGCAAGAACTTGTTTTTTCACACTCACCATACAAGTTAATAATCAATAATTCTGGCATCTCTTAAGGCATACTGAAGGTTTATCAAATTAATCACTATTTTTTAATTGAAGTGTTCTAAATAAAAAACAAACGTATTTATTATCATTTTATTTGAATAAGCCAATAAAAATGAAAAATACTCATTTTTAAGTCTAGCGTTGGCTGGGGCCAGGTACAACCCTATGGCTTTTTTCATATCTTCGGTAGTGGTGCTCTCATGGCGTTTCCTTGTGGCCTCTAAAACAATGCCAATTGTATTAGATCATACCATGAATAAAACATCGTACAACATTATCAACACCTACTAATACATTTGGAGCATTCACAATAATTGGAGTGGTAGCTACATTCTAATACTTACGATACTTATTTTTACTTTATTTCATAATATTTGAAAACATTCTACATACGAACAATAAGACAACACAACGTATTCTAACCTCTATTTGAGGTTATGACGCTTATCTACCGAGATGAATCTCTTAAGCAAATCAACTAGCAATTTATCTGGTAGATGCAGTACATATATGATGCATAAAATTCCTACAATTATATTATTAAACGATTTCTGTACATAGCGATATTGAGCATTCCAATTATCTTATAAATACCATGACATGTTCAATGTTTTGCTTACCTCGTAGTCGCCACAAAAAGTAAAACATACCCCGCAACAATTAATTACACAGTTAACCCTAATCTGCCCTAATGGTATACTATTATAAACTGTAACATGTAACGGACAAACGAATGAAAACGTTGATGATAGGCACGTGCGCGTATGCATTCTATGTACCTAATCCATAGACGCATAAACAATACTAAATCATATAACACCGGCACCGTAATGAATAGAGGCGTTGTGTTGACGTTCGCAACTTACAAATATTACAAATACTATAATACAAAACGCAGATATATTAATAGAAAAGTTACAGCGCTCATCTTAGATACTAATTAAATCATATTAGATATATATTATCTAATTTAATCTTTAAACTATCATTTTAAATAGGTACATACCTACTTAATATGTATGCATATTTCACCCATTTTATATTATTCGTCCCACGCACCAAATGTACAAAAGCAAAAATTCAATCTTTTTTTTTTATATGAAATAAATATTTACAGAAATAATAATAATAATAATAATAATAATAGAGTTTATTCCAAAAGCTCATGTACATGATCCTAATGGAAAAATGTCAAAAAAAGCAAGAACGGAATACAAATAAGTATATAAAACAAACAATATAATAAGCTAGACAAACATAGGATATTGAAACTAAGCTAGGTATAAAAAACATATTAAAATAAAGTAAAAAAATAAAAAAAACGCATATCATAGCAGGACCCGTAATCACAATGAGCGACAGAGATCAAAGTATTCGTCTTTACTGTACAATGCACGTTGCAATAAAAAATCTTTTATTTTCTTTTTAAATGTTCGCAGGGAAGTATGCGCCTTATACTCTAGTGGTAAACAGTTATAGAATTTGCAAGCATTATACTGTACGGCCTTTTGATATAATGCAGTAGTATGCTGTTCCGGCACCAATATACGACCATTGCCCCTAGTGTTGTAATCGTGGTTTAGGGGAGTCAAGTTATCTTTTTCTCGAAATGCAAAGCACAGAACTTCGTAGATATAAATCGATGGGGCAGTAAGTATGCGTAGATCGGTAAAAGCCCGCCTGCAAGAATCCCGCAATGCACCTAATCACGCGCTTTTGCTGAACAAAAATTCTCTGCATACCGGCAGTCAATCCCCAGTGTATTATCCCACCTCTAAGAACAGACTGAAAACACGCAAAATAAACGGTTTTCAAAATGTCGACGTCACAGAACCTAGTCAAATTACGAATCCCGTAGTTGATCCGCGATAACTTCTTTGACAAGTCGTCGATGTGATCAATCATGTTAAGGATTCATCCACAATTAACCCAACAAGGACACATTACTAACCTGGTTGGTAATAAAGTGGTATTAATATGTGCGTGTGTACACTTATTGTTCTTATGTCCGAATCTGATTATTGCGGACTTATCTGTATTAATGTGTAACTTATTCATTGAAAAATATTCGTAGATCTTGCAAAACACGTTAATAGCTTTATGTATCGCCGCTGATTCGGTATTCGCTGTAATTAAAATATTGGTGTCATCCGCATAATTTACTATTACAACATCTTCGTTTTCAATGTAACTAGCAAGGTCGTTAATGTAGATCAGAAACAGCGTCGGACCCAGTACCGAACCTTGAGGAACGCCTACCTTGGTTTCCAGTTTACTAGACGTTACACCGTTTACACGAACGCTCTGATCTCTACCACCCAAATATGACCCAAACCAACTCAGCGCAGACCCCTCACACCAAAAGATTCCAATTTCCCCAACAAAATCTGGTGATCAACACAGTCAAACGCCTTGGAGAGATCAACAAACAATCCAAGGGGTATCAATCTGCGGTCGACCGCCGAGATAATAGAGTTAAGAAAAACCTCCAAAGCAGTCTCTGTACTCTTTGTTTTGATAAAACCGTGTTGAAACTCTGCAAATGTTATATTTATTCATAAACGTTACCAGATCACCGCATACAACTCCCTCAATAACTTTTGAAAAACTAGAGACCAAAGACAGTGGACGGTAGTTCTCAACTGATTCCCGCGCATCCTCTTTTATGTATAGGGACAACAATTGATGATTTTAACTTAGTAGGAAAAGTACCCTCTTGAAATGACAGATTAATGATATGTGCCAGAGGTGTAAACACGTGAACACGGATCTTTTTTAGTAAATAATTGGAAATGTTATCATATCCGGCAGACCTAGTGTTTTTCATTCCGACTATATATTCTTCAATAGTATCTCTAGTGACCGGTTTTAGAAAAAAAGATGAAGAGACATTCACTTTCAAATTACTTTTAAACGAGCTAGAACTACTGGTTGCTGTATTCATTTTATTTGCTATTGAAGTAAAAAATGTGTTGAATGCATTTGGGACATCATCTTTAGATAAATAAGAGTTAAAGGTATTACACTTGATTTGCACGTCATTATTCGGACTACAGTTTCGGCCCAATTCTTTATTAACAATATTCCACATACATTTTGTCTTGTTTTCCGCGTTATTGACGGTCTTACTAATGTTCTTTTGTTTAAGTTTATTTAGAGTATCATTATAGTACTTAATTAACCGTTTGTATGTTTCTTTAAAAACTGGATATTGATTACTCAGGTCGACCACAAGCGACAAATGTTTTCTCAATTCCCAAACTTCTGGAGGGATAGTAATTTTAGAGCGCTTCGGTTGATACCTTTTTAACGGAAAAGAATTTAAAAAATGATATTGAATTGTATTTGAAAAAATTTCAAAAGCGTCATTCGTTGATCTCTCCATTAAAACCGCAGTCCAATCCTCATTACTTAAAGAATATGCAAAACCGGCAATGTTGGATTCAGAGAAGGATCGAGCTTCGATATAATGATGTTTTGCTGGGACAGTTCCAATTTCAATGTCCAGCAATTGCCCGTGATGATCCCCAATCAGCGTCTTAACAACAGCCCCCCCGTCCATTGAGAACGGTAAAATCAACCAAAAAATTATCTATGCAAGAGCTAGCACAGGGAGTCACGCGAGTTGGCTCTCGTATAACAATATCCAAGTCAAAGGCATAAATTACATCATAAAATAGTGAAATATGTCTATCACAAGTCAAAAAGTTTATATTAAATCCCCTCCAACAATAACACGTTTACCGGTTCCGTAACTAATTTCCAACATTTCATAAAATTTGTCAAGAAGATATCAAAATTGGTGCCTGGAACACGATACACAACGATTATTAGAAGATTTGCATCAACTACTTCGACACCACAGCACTCTATTACGTTACTCACGGATATATCGTTTATGCTTTTCAGTTTTTTATAAGACATGTTATTATTAGTGCGACCGTAAATCGCGACACCTCCATGCTTCGATTACCAGACATAAGAAGACAGCAATGTTAGATTTGCATAGTACACATTGAAGTTGCTCTTCTTTCTGCCAGTGCTCGGATACCAAAACAACATCAACATCCAATCACCAACTACAAGCTCCAACTGACGTAATTTGTTGGCGATACATTGAACGTTCTGGTGGAACAGACGAATATCTGTAGTAGGATCCCTGGCGAAAGGGCTGACGTAATCGGTTGCTTCCTCGCCCGTGGTGATAGGTTCAGGGCCACGGAGTCTCAGAATGTTGGTAGTGGTCAATTCACCAGGAGTAAGAGATATCCTCAAGTGGAGACCAATATCGCAAGCTATTCTTCTTCCAACGATCTGTTTAGCTCTGTTAGTGAAATGCACACCATGACTAGTATAATCTTTTCGCACTCTGTCTTCATTTATATTAAAGCATATGAAACCTTCTCTTTAACTATTTTTTCAATATTTACATTTATTGACCATATCATGTTTATTTAATGGGTGTCGTCGTATCTATATGGTAGTGTAGAAACCATCACATTCGTATGTTTGCAGTGCTCAAGGAAGTTGTTGATGACGTCATAATTAAAATTTGACAAGTCGTTATTGCTGCCTCCCATAACGAAGACTAAATCGTTCGTAGTGAAACCTTTAACCAGTTCTCCTATGTTCTCCACAATTTGTTCTAGTTTCGCACCTGGTTTCACAATAGACATCGTACTTGTATTACTCGGCACGTATTGCTTCAAAATGGAGGATAAGTGGCGGCCGTGACTATCGGATAGCAGCAATAAATTACGCGAGTTCAATTCATCAGCTTTATTTCTGAAATACATTTTTGATCCTGAAGAGCATGTGTTATTCTCTAATTCGTCGCAATTGGCCTGGCATTGCGCATCTCTGTAGTTCAAAAATTCAGTCTGAGTTGAGACGGTCTGTGAAACTATCTTAGTATTGGTAAATTTATCAATCACTTGCTGCAGTTGACTAATGAGTAACTCTTGATTCTTATTTCTATTAGTTAAGTAGTCAATTTTGGTGTTTAAACAAGTCTCATTTTGTTGATATTTCAGAATTTTTTCTTTTAGCTCTAGAATGTGATAATCACTTTTCGCTAATTTATTTCTTAATTCAGTTAAAACATGAATTTCTTCGTTAGATTCCACCTCATTAGTTGAGCAGTGTGTAATAGTAAAGTAGCTGCTGTTTAACTTTTGATCTACTTTACCTTGTTTCTGTGACGTTTTTTGTTTTAGTACCTGTGATCGCGTTGTAGACATTTTGATCTTCAAAATTAAAAATCTTAAATATATGCGGCAGAAACTTCTATACAATAACTATACCGGATCTGTATATCTCGCGCGTATATTTTTTTCTCTTGCGTAAAAACTGGTCAAACAAATACAGCGCAAGAAATCAGGAAATATTTTACCTACTATTACTTTTCAAATTGTCTTTCCTTCAACTATTGTTGTTGATATTTCCACTTAATTCAAGTGTCAGTAGATTGTTTTTGATTTGCAACTTGCTGATAAATCACACGACCACCTTACACGGAGCACAATGTACTACTGAAATACAAAGCAAAATATTCTTGCAGAGTTATGAAAAATATATTGAGAAAACATTTGCAATAAAATATTATTAATGCTACATAACATATATATTAACACTGCGTAGGCTTTCACGGCCGGTGTAACTATAACTAACAGCTTCTTGCGGGTTTCGCCGTGTGTCAACTTGTTAGAGCAAAAGTTTTGACACACGGCGAAACCCGCAAGAAGCTGTTAGTTATAACATATATATTTTTTAAATGTTTTCCTAATATATTTTCTATAATATATTTTATGTATATTATATTAATATAACTAATATTCAAGAAAGATTTAATATTTTTTAAATATTTATAAAATATGAAATAAATATAGTTGGTCACTGGGGGATAAATCAAATGTCATCTTTTTCAAATGTAACTTTTCAAACTCTCCAAGAAGCTGTGAATATTGATAACTGCGAATATCCCGTCCGCACTTGTGTTAAGCTGCTGGGTCTTACAGTCGACGAAACCTTAAAATGGAAGGATCACGTCAATGTACTTTATAAAAAACTATGTATTGCTTTGCGATTCGTCGACTTAGAGATATAGTAAGTTGGCATGTGCTTCGTATTATGTATTATGTGTTTGCTGCTACTCAAACATACAATATGGAATCGTTGTTTGGGGTGGTGGTAGTGACTTAAACAGAGTTTTTTTGATACAGAAGATTATTCTACGTGTGATTAATAAACTCGAGTACTCTCAGTCTTGCAGAGGATTCTTCAAACAAACTAACATTTTAACTGTATATGGTATTTACATTTTTGAATTGCTAATCTTCTCATTTAAAAACAAATACTTATTCGAGGATAATGAATTACAACATGAGTATTTTACAAGGTTTAAATCCGATTATCCCTACTCCAAGCATCGACTCACACTAAGTGAGAACAATTTAGAATATAATTGCTGGAGGTACTATAAAAAGTTGCCATCACATATTAAAACTGTAAAAAAATTGTCAACATTTAAAAATTATGTATACAAATTATTACTAGAAATAGAGCCATACAATATAAAGGAATTTCTAACCTCAAATATACATTTATAAATATTTGTTCTTGACTTGACGTTTGCATTGTTCCTTTTATATTGAAACACTCCAATAATAAAGCTATTCTATTCTATTCTATTTTTTGGGGCGACAAATCTTAATTTTGAATTGAAAAATGAAAAGAACTTTTGACGCTAGGGAGTTGATAGTTCAGGTTGTTACATACCTTAATATTTTGACGCTTCCCGAAATAAGTCTTTTTCTGTATTTTTTTTTTCTAGTTTAATATCTATTTGTCAATAACAAGTGCATTCAAGATACCAGTTCATCTTAATAAGGTTGCACAGCAGTTTTGATGACAGTTTATTACACATCTGTCATGTCGAATGTAGTGTGACAATTTTTAGTGACATTTTTGATCTGGTAGTCTTCCTGCCGCTTTGAAGTAATGTAAAATGAATGTGCCTAGATTTGGACACAGGCGCAAAAACAGTATTTTTCTATTTTGCGTTCATAAAAACGCAATTGTAACACGCTTTTGCGTATCGAAAAGTGCTTCATTGTGATACGCCTTTTTTCATTTCTATAGGTTGGCTGTATTGAATACATTATGACAGAAAGCAAAATTGACGTTTAATGCATGTAAATTGTAAATACTTTAATCAAAAATTCTATACAAATTTAGTTTACATTGTTATTGTTATGAAACGTGGAATTACTGTATCATTTACACTGACGGAAACAAGTATCTTGAGCATGTATTGTTACGCCAGGCAAATTCTTCGTAACAAAGTTTTGCTGAGTTATGTTATTGGTTTTAATGGTAGACTCTTGTGATTGAGAATCATTCGATGATATAACTCTAGAATGACCAGATGTACTTGGCCCTGATAAGTTGTGCGCTACAGCCACTTTACTTTTCATAGATGTTTCGATGTAACCCTCAGCTACCGCAGATGACTTCCATCCACCATGACGTTTTATAGTCAGCAATCACTGCCTGCGTCTGCTAAGTGTGTAGCACTAGAACGTCTGAAGCAATGTCCAGTATATAAAGCTCTGAATTGGGCAATTTTAGAAAATCAGCTATTAATTTAGGCATTTTGCCAATCGTATTAATTCCAATCGGGCCCGATATACAATAACATTGCGATATGTAAGGAAGAATCTTGAATGATTAATATTTTTTGGTCGCAGGGCGACATATTTTTTAATTAAATAATCCATCTTTCATCCGTAATTGCAAAACTCTTACGATATTATTTTTTGTTTTAGGTACTGTCACCAAATAAATATCACTCTTAATTCTAAATCATGTATGGACATATTTGTTAATTCATCTCGTCTACAGGCACCTGTGTAACCCATTATTAAAACGATCTAAAATTAAATCCATTACATAAAAAATTACATTTTGCAAATAATATCGTACCTTTATTGCTAAATACAATGCGTCAGAACCTTCTTCTATAAATTTATTAATATCTTCAATGCATGAAATTTTAGATTTCTTAGCCTCGTATCCCTCAGAGAATCGTTTTAAATAGGCTTGTAATTTTAATATATTTGATATGTCTGTTTTTTATAAATGGAAAGCAAGAACGAGCATGGAATACATAGACCATAAGGTAGAAGATTTCTTATTTTTACCTTGTAATTCAAAATATGCCAATAAAATGTTTTCAGATATTGTGTTGACATTATTCTGTACAGCCCATAGTTCAAATTGATGGTAGCATTTTTCATATACTGCTTTTGATTTTTTTCGGTAATAAATTTATGACGGCGTTATCCGCAATTTCACGCAGTTGTGGTGGCGTACAAGATAAATTTGTCTCAGTATCACTCATTTTTTACAGTTTACAGAGACTATATTATGAAATACATGTTTAAACAATTTAAATAGCCGAATTTGAATTTTGAATTCGTCAATGTCAATCGTATGTCAATGTGACCAACTTCATATAAAAATAAAACTCAACATTTTTAATGAGATTTTTATTAAGTATTTATTATCAATTTATAATGCAAAATAGAAAAAATAGTATAAAGGACTCGTTTCATAAGGCTTTTTGTCGCACTCGTTCATTAGAAAACTCGCCTGCGGCTCGTTTTCTAAACTTAAACTCGTGCGACAAAATCATGCCTTTCTCGTACTTTAATATACTATTTTCTACAATCAGTTGACAAAGGATGTCTTGTTGCTTGTCATTGGCACAGTATACACTGTTGAAAATTTTAACACTTTTTTGACTAATTTAATAGTCAGGAGAGGTCCACAACTCTTTCGTGTTATTTGTCGAGAACATATAAGTTTAAATTTGACGAGCAAAGATAGTCAAGTATTGTCTATTGCTAAGGGGTGATTTTGTCCAACTGACACGTGGAATTATAAAATACTTCTAGTCACATTTTATTTGATCTAGACTAGACAAATTTACTAGCTGTTTAACTAAATGAATGCGATCTATTGGGTGTTTTAACACCATTTTCTAAACACATCGTCTTTTTAATATGCAGCTCCTATTTCTTAGTGCTATAATATTCTCTCTTTAAGACGTTTTCTCAATTATAAATATGCAAAACCAATCATTCACAAGTTTTGGTTTCAACTAAACGTACCAATTTTAAAATGATTTTTTTGAGAACCATTATAAAATTAAGTGAATGTTTATGCTATTTGATTCAAGTCTAAACTAATTGCGTAAATAGATGTTCCCAATACATCTTTAAGATGTTGAAATTTTTTATGCCCACTGGAATTAACGTTTAATAACACGAGGTTACACTTTGCAAGTCAGTCACATTTGGTGGTTTGTTTGGATATGTTAATACGGAGAATCAAACACGAAAACAGAAACACGTGCAATGCAGGTGGTGCGTAATTGCAATACTGTATTAGAATAGGTGGGGTTTCTATATTTCTATCCGAGGGAAAAATTCTGATTGGTTGACGCTTCTGAATGTCTAGAAAAATAGTCAATCCTCATATCTGAACAAAGAATTCACACGAAATTCTAGTCATTTCTGTTCTATTAAATACGCGTAGTCAAATCGTCTGGCAAAGTTTGGAAAAATCAACACTAAAATATTTGACTAGCGCAAAATTAACGCCAACACCGTAATATTTTCAACAGTGTAGGTACAATGAGATCGAATAAGATTGTCCTGATCCTACTTCACCTTCCACGAAGATTATATCAATATTTACATCCACTGTTTCGAATGAAATTAGTTAATAAAATAGAGGAACCGCGCGGTCTGTCTTCGGCTTATTTTAAATAACACTTAAGTGGTCCTTAAACAGTGGTGCAAAACGAAATCATAGTTTAGGATCTACTTAAGTCTTAAGTTAAGCTTAAGTATAATAGCCGTATAATATACAAGTACTACTCAGTACCTACTGAGATGTAATTCATTTTTAAACATAATTTGCGTAATTCCTAACTGTCACACGTCAGCAGCTACATGCATGTTAATAATCTACCTCCTCCTGATCCACTCTACGACATCTCAAACAATCCTGGTGGGAAATGAAGACCCCTATGTCACGGACTTTTGCAAAGCTAAGTGTCGCTCTAAGCACAACGTATGCTGCCTATACTCCGTCGATAGTTTCGGCCCAGATTGCGGTGAAGGCGCGTCAATATTACCGATCACAGAAGCGGACATCAAATCGATCCTGAACACTCACAACGCCCTCAGAGACGAAGTAGCTGGCGGTACGTCGGGACGCAAAGATTTGAGAGGCCTAACCGCGGCAGACATGCACGTCCTCAGCTACAGCAAGGAGCTAGCGTATTCCGCATCGTGCTGGGCCAGACAGTGCAAATTGTCGCACAGCAGATGTAGAGCCATCAAAGACGGACTAGCTGGGGAAACGATCTGTTGGGATGATCCTCCTAGGTCAAGCAATGCCACCATAGTGGCCGCTAAGCGTTTATTGAAGAGATGTCCCCACATACACTTCAATAATTTCCCGGAATTCACTTACGAGATCATAAACAATCTGGAACATCTTAGAAAAGGTGATGATGAAAGGAACAGAGAGACGGTGCAAGTCATTTGGGCCAAAACCAGATATATAGGTTGTTCTAGGGTTATGTTCTCTCACGCCGATCCGTTGAGGAAGGTAATTCTGTTGGTATGCCACTATTTCCCCGCTGGGAATGTACCGCATAGTCCCGTATTTGTACCAGGACCTCCTGGCAGTAAGTGCACGCATAATGAAACGAGCAACGAAGCTTACATCAACTTATGCGGCGAGGTTAGAGCTATGAATGAAGACGTTTGGTTGTCGGGATCTTTGAAAACTTACGATTCCGATTTGAAACTAGTATTATCGATTATTATTTTGTTATATAATCTGTGGTAAACGACTAATATACTGCAGTGAAGTTGTTTTGGCGAAGACTACCATTGTGTTCCATATATGCGTCCAGTCTTTGTTTCTTGCCGAAACTGATTGCAAGTAATTTTTTTGTCATCGGTTACCTGATCGAGAAGTTAAACTGTGGCTCGCGTATAGCGATTACCTTAACTGATCGAGCGCAGAGCGCAAGAAAGGGATAATCGCTTCGCTATCTATTTGGTAAAAAGTAGGTAGCGAAGTGTCAGTTGTCAATCATCGTGAGTTGTGTGAGGACCACCCACTAAACGGACAGACGATACGACGATTCGAATATCGAAAAGCGGCCACTGTCGACACGACAAGAAACGAAACCAGAGGAGGTTTTTACTCTATACGCCTTACAGGAATTCCAATCATTTTAAAATGTAATAGATCTTGAAATTAGTTTAAATTATTCTAAATAAATAGCGGTTTCGCTATGAAAGTATCGGCCATATAATTGTTTCATGTTCTGTTGAAGAGAGAATGATTGCCCGCGATGCGCAAATCAATATTTTCATCCAAACATTATAATGAAATTAGTAATACAGCGTTTCCTCAAATTTTGCTGTCAAAATTGACATATGTTCTACATAGCCGTGCGTTTCGTGTTTGAATTTTGCTTATCTAGTCATTCCATATTATTGTTTGTTAATTTTCACGAACAGTTTTTCTGAAGACTACGCCTTCATTTCGCATTGAGAGCACAAGCTGTTTTTTTTTTTGCAAAATGCCATTTACACTGGACCAAGATAAATTTATTTTGGAGGCATGTATGTATGTAAATAGAAGGGTGATGTTACACTGCGACCTAAAAGATCTGTTATGTCCCCTATTCTTGCTGCTTTACAGCTGGCCTTCCAATCCTATTACTTTCAGAAAGTGTACGATGTCAGAGGGTCCCAGTCTAGGTAAGTCTCCCTCTTCGATTTCACATGCTCCCATGTGCAACGCCCTTGAGTTGCGCAGTGCTACGCAATTTGGGAGGAGGTGGATGGGTGCTTTCATGCTGTTCCTCACATTTTTGGAGGCACACTTTCGAAATGGTGAACGAGGAGGTGATGGGTAGTGGAGATATTCAGCTGTACTTTGTGCTGAAGAATTTATAAATCAATTTGCTGAAGTGCAAATTGATAATGAAACTCTCCTTCGACACATCAATCAGGTTGTCGGGGTCTTCAGAGGAACTGGAAGTGTTTTGAAGGGAAAGTCACCAGGTCGCCCATCAGTTCTAACCGAAAATATGGTGGAAGGTGTATGTGCTCGTTTGGATCACAACACTGGAAAGCCATTACGGCAACTTGCACAACAAACTGGTAGAAAAACATACTATATAACTAAATGGTGCTATAAAAAGTAATGTGATCTTTTTGTAGGTTTATCTTATGGATCAGCTCAGGAAGCTGTAAAACGGAAGCTTCATTATCGTCCATATAAAATTTCTATCGTGCAGCAATTACTGCCACTAGATTTCGAAAAACGTATGGAATATTGCCATTGATTTAATGTCAATCTAAGGAATGACGATGTTTTAAATTTTACTTTTTTTTCTGACTGAGGCTGGTTTAATCATTTAATAATTATATATAGTAATTGATTATACCAAACGTATAAGGGATTTTATTTTGAATGTACAGACTTTCTCACTATGATTGCATAGATTTATTTCTTACAACAATAACAATGTTCATTTGTAGGAAGTATACTTTAATGCAAATACAGGGTGTTTTGAAACATCGTTTAAAGATTTTAAGGGCATGTAGTACGATCGAAAATAAGGTTAAAAGTCATAATAAACATATGTCCACAAATTAACTGTTTACGAGATAACAGCGATTTTATCGCAATTGCAGAATAAGTTTGCTTTAGCGGTTTTTATTAAGATGTTATTGCACTTTAACATAAAATAGATTATAACTAAAGAAGATGTTCAAAATGACGTCCTTCCATTTCGACACAGGATCTACATCTGCTTTCAAAGGAAGCGCGCACTTTTTCAAAAAACAAGGGTTTTTCTCGTATTATCTGGCAACAGTGTTCTATTCGTTGGCGCAACTCTGGAAGATCGTTTACCGGTGTTGCGTACACTAAACTTTTCAAATAAACCCAGATACTGAAGTCCAAGGGGTTTAGATCGGGAGACCTTGGAGGCCAAGCAATGGGACCTGCTCGCCCTATCCATCTCCCAGCAAATTCATTGTTAAGATGTTCCCTAACAACACGCGTAAAGTGCGGTGGAGCTCCATCTTGCATAAACCAGAGGTTCAGTTTTAGATTTATAGGTAAATCTTCCAAAAGTTCAGGTAAAGTATTTTCCTAGAACTCGAGGTATGCAGGACCTGTTAAGCGTTGTGGCAAAACAATCGGTCCTAACAACCGTTCCCCTATCATGCCTAACCAGATGTTTAGAGAGAAACGTTGCTGGTGCCTGACTTCAACGGTAACATGAGGATTCTCGTCACACCAAACGTGATTGTTGTGGAAATTAAATATTCCATTTTTAGTAAAACCAGCTTCATCAGTGAAAAGGATATCAGCGAAATCTGGCCGATCAGCAGCTGTTCGCAAAAACCACTCACAGAAAGCCGTTCTCGCTTGATAATCCGGAGCAGTAAGGGCTTGTACCCGTTGGATATGGTAGGGGTATAGGAGTTGCTCATGAAGAGTTCTCCAAACAAGATTGCTGCTTACACCCACTTGAGTCGAAATTCTTCTAAACACTAATTTCGGGATTTTCATCAATAATATTCAAAATTCGGTCTTCTATCTGTGGAGTACTGCCTATTCCCTGCCGTCCAGTATCAGAAGACCGCTTCTTAAACGAACCAGTTTCTCTTAGTCGTTGAAACATCAACATGCGAAGGCAGTTGGCGATCAGGAAACGTTTCAGCATAGAAGCGACGTGCTTGTAAAGAATTCCCATTAGCACGACCGTACATGAACACCATATCGCTCATTTCAGCATTAGAATACGCAACCATTGTACTTGCTACAAATTGCACAAAACGTCAAATTAAACTGTCATAAAACAATAGCTGATAAGCACCTGTTTATTGGGACATGTTATATCCATGTACTACTAGGAACACTCGCTGTTATCTCGTAAACGGTTGATTTGCGAACATATGTTTATTATGACTTTTAACCTTATTTTCGATCGTACTACATGCCCTTAAAATCTTTAAACGATGTTTCAAAACACCCCGTATTTATACTATTTATTCTAAGAGTATATTGTGTTTTCAGGAATTTATTTTGTTCTTCATCAACAAGATTTAGTTGATTTAAATATATATTAAGTTTCGATTTCTGAACAAATAAAAATATTTAGATTGATAACAGATTTTTTTGTGTGTGTAGCAATATAATTATATACCTGTATAGTTACATTAATTTGTGGTATACATCACAAATTGCTTAGTTTTATCCGTTGGTTTTGACCTTGTCAATGTGTCAGATACTTACAGGACAATATTTATTTTAAAAGTTTGAATTTTGAGCGCAATTTGAGAAGATTCCGAGAAAAACTGATTATCTATGCAATTGATACATGAAGTTCCCTTTGAGTCAATCGGAGAAACGATATAGTATTCTAAAATACGACATTTTGAGTAAATAATTTTTTTTTGTTGACAATCCTATATGTACATACGCATATATTTTATTTACCGCTTGTTAGAGCATGGAGGTTTTACTAATTTTCTTGGCGATACACCAAGTAAACAGTTTGGGATTGAAGCACAGGAACTATCCGCACACTACCGACTTTTGCAAGCACAAGTGCGGCACCATGTTGAACATATGTTGCATCTACGGCCCGGGATACGGTAAAAATTGCATGAGCCGCCCGTACGTTTACGATTTCCACGACTGGGAGACCGAGGCGCTGTTGCATTCCTTCAACACGGTCAGAAATCAGGTGGCGGTCGGCAAATCGGCTAGGATCGATATAACAGGAGTTACGGCCAACAACATGAACGTCCTCAGCTACAGTTCTGAGTTGGCGTATTCGGCCAGTTGTTGGGCCAAACAGTGCACGGTGGAGCACAGCAGATGCAAAGCAGTCGAAGGTGGGGTGGTTGGCGAAACGGTCTGCGTGGCCAAAGCCTTCAACAGGAGATTCCGCAACGTCACCTTGACAATGATACAAGAGTGTCCGCATCAATTCCTGATGGGTTTTTCGCATTTCACGCACAAAATACTAGATCGGCTGACATTACCGTTAGGCAATAACGATGACAGGAATAGGGACAGTGTCCAAGTGATATGGGCGAACACCGAATACATCGGATGTTCCATGACGGCTTTTCCGAACGAGGAAAAAGGTTTTAGTACGGTGATAATGGTTTGTCATTACTTTCCTGCGGGTAATATCAGAGGAAGGCCTATCTTCGGTCGTGGTAAACCTTGCACGGAATGCGGAAATAGCAGGTGCAATAACAAATATCCCGCTTTGTGCGGAGACGTGCTACAAATAGCGGATGATAAGTGGATCCCACCGATGGTACACCATAATTGTGGTTACGTCAGTCGAGTCACATTAAATATATTATCATTGTTAATATTTTCGATTATAATGGAATAAAATGTTCGAGTATTTAACCCAACCCCAGTGACCAACTATATTTATTTCATATTTTATAAATATTTAAAAAATCTTTCTTGAATATTAGTTATATTAATATAATATGCATAAAATATATTATAGAAAATATATTAGGAAAACATTTAAAAAATATATATGTTATGTAGTATTAATAATATTTTATTGCAAATGTTTTCTCAATATATTTTTCATAACTCTGCAAAAATATTTTGCTTTGTATTTCTGTAAATATTTATTTCATATAAAAAAAAAGATTGAATTTTTGCTTTTGTACATTTGGTGCGTAGGACGAATAATATAAAATGGGTAAATATGCATACATATTAAGTAGGTGTGTACCTATTTAAAATGATAGTTTAAGATTAAATTAGATAATATATATCTAATTTGATTTATTAGTATCTAAGTTTGAGCGCTGTAAACTTTCTATTAATATATCTGCGTTGTATTTCCCTAACAGCCAGAAATATTACATAGATATTTTTAAAATATATTTTTATAAATATTTTTTGAGAGGTTTTTGAATATATTTTTCATATTTTTTCTAAATATAGATAAATATTCAATCAAAATATTTATTCCATATTTTAAAATTAATGTAAGCGCTATATTTTTTCTAAAATATTGTGTAAAATATTTATATGAAATTGAGATTTTTTATACAACTCTATTAATTTGTCAAAATGAACTAAAATTGTTCTTGGTTATTTGAATGTATAACGTCGATAACGAAAAGTTGAAACATACATAGAGTTGTCTAAAAGGCAAGAACTTGTTTTTTTCACACTCACCATACATGTAATAATCAATTAATTCTGGCATCCTTTAAGGCATACTGAAGGTTTATCAAATTAATCAATATTTTTTAATTGAAGTGTTCTAAATAAAAAACAAACGTATTTATTATCATTTTTATTTGAATAAGCCAATAAAAATGAAAAAAATACTCTTTTTTAAGTCTAGCCTTGCTGGTGCCCGGTACAACCCTATGGCTTTTTTCATATCTTCGGTAGTGGCGCTCTCATGGCGTTTTTCTTGTGGCCTCTAAACAATGCCGATTTGTATTAGATCATACCATGAATAAAACATCGTACAACATTATCAATACCTACTAATACATTAGGAGCATTTACAATATTGGAGTTGGTAGCTACAATCTAATACTTACGATATTATTTTTTCACTTTATTTCATAATATTTGAAAACATTCTACGTACAAACAATAAAACAACACAACATATCCTAACCTCTATTTGAGGTTATGACGCTTATCTACCGAGATAAATCTCTTAAGCAAATTAACTAGCAATTTATCTGGTAGATGCAATACATATATGATGCATGAAATTTCTACAATTATATTATTAAACGATTTCTGTACATAGCGATATTGAGCATTCCAATTATCTTATAAATGCCATGACATGTTCAAAGTTTTGCTTACCTCGTAGTCACCACAAACACTAAAACACACCTCGCAACAATTAATTACACAGTTAACCCTAATCTGCCCTAATCGTATACTATTATAAACTATAACATGTAACGGACAAACGAATTGAAACGTTGATGATTACGCACGTGCGCGCATTCATTCTATGTACCTAATCCATAGACGCATAAACAATACTAAATCATATAACACCGGCACCGTAATGAATAGAGGTGTTGTGTTTAAGTTAAGACATCCAAATCTTAAGTCATCATTGATTCGACAAATTAATTCCTCCCCAAAAATTGATGCAATATTCTTTATTTTATTGTTTTTGCTTAATACTACACATAGTTTAATACGCTCAACTATCATAAACTTAGATAACAATATAATATACTCATTTATTTCGCCGTTAAAATTGACACAATCTGCTATTTCTCTAACATAAAATTTTTAAAGTTTAGAACAGTTCATGTAACAGAAACTGCAATCAATGTTTAAAGTTGCTTTCGTGCTATCGATAACGTTCATGGCTTCACTTACGACTTTTTCCTTATATAAAGCCAGATATCGGAATGCGTCGTTAATAGTTACCTTCAAACTATCAGCATGGATAGATTTGGTTTCGTATTTATTATCTGCATTTCAGCATTTCTGGGCAAAGTTGAAGCGGATTGGAGGATAGCAAACGGGGTGAGAGCTGTTGACGGCCAATTCCCTTATCAAGCATCTTGCAATATACTCATCGGGCTTTCTGTGGCGGTCCATTATCCACTCCAAATGGATTTTGACGGCAGCGCATTGCATGTAGCTTGGAAGTAGTAGTTATGTTAGGTATTAATTAACATTCAATTTTGCTGTAACGCATTATAGGCATCTACAAAATGTACCCGCTGTGCATTATGGTTGGAAGTAGTCACTGATTGAGCTACCACCTACTATTCCGTATCAGAAATTGCTTGGTCCACGAGAATTATCAAGAAAAGATCAGTAGCGTTCCATATGATATAGCTCTAGTACAATTAGGCAAAGAAATTCAGTTCAGTAGGTATGTGCAAAAGATTGAATTGGGGAAGCAGAAAAATCGTGACATGGATTTAGCCAGTATGTTGAGCGGTTGGGGTATTGTGAATCGAAACGACTTATTACCGCCTCATGACTTACAATTTTATTTACCGAAATTAGTTCTTCAGTCAAATGTTATGATGTCTATGAAGAATTCGATGACGATACAGAGCTATGCGCTCAAGCCCAGCCTTTTGTGTGGAGTTTGCGAAGGGGATTCTGGAGGACCTCTGGTTAGTTAATGGTGTACAGGTGGGAATTGCCTCATATGGATAACGCGATAAGTGCTTTGTTGAAATCCCGACCGTATACACCAGGGTGTCATACTACTATATTGGATCCAAAATAAAATCTCCAACACACAATGATTTCATTAATTGTAGGGCATATTGGATGCACGAACTAAGAACTAGAAGTTATTTCATTTATAATATTTTCATTTTTGAAAATACTTTAATAAATAATTATGTGAATGATTATGTGATGTAATTATATTTATTAATAATGAATAAACAAGACGATGATGGGATTGTAAAATTTTGTATATGGTAGAAAATTATACGACAGATGATCCTGTATTACATAAGATTGCGGTGTGAATCCCTTCTAATTTAACAATTATTATAATTTAAATTCCTTGATGGACTAAATAAAGACAATCAGATATTAAATTACGATATTCAATGAATTACAAAATGGCAAGGCAAAATGTTTTAAAACACACTACTCACCGTTAACAACTCGAAACAACAAATATCTACAATTGTTTTCCTTACAAAAACCCCTCTCAAAAAAACGTACAACGCTGCCGTTATAACAATTCACGACAAAAATCAATAGAAAAAGTATTAATCAACACATTATGAATGGATTAATTTTAAAAAATCCTAAATTACTTAATTAAAAATGATTCAAAAACCTCTATAATAATTTTACAAACAAAATCTAAATTTGTGGAAAATTCTCGGTTAATTGAACAACAGCTCGGAGAAAGTAAACAAATCAAAATATTGCAACTCAAAATAACTCAACAAACTCGGGTTGTCTATACCATTGGCAGTATCTTTCTGTTGTTCTTGCAATAAATTGCAAACTTATTGAACTAACGAAGAAGATATAATTTATATACTTTCTTGCGGTCATGTCGTGAATAATTTTATGAAAATTGTAGCTTAAAAATTCAACATAATATTCGTTCATATTCATTTTATTTGTTAAAATTATTTATTGGACGCATGCAATTATGTTACCATAACAAACATTATTAATGAATCTTATTATTAGTTATCAAGATTGTAATAATGTTTTATCATAACAATGATACATTTCCTTTCTCCTTGACACAGAGTCACTCAACAAATAGTAATAATATATAATATAATCATAATAATAAATAATTAATAAAATAATAACAATGTAGTTTATTGATATTTTTCAATGTATACGGGAATTAAATGATAAAATAGGTATTTTTCCATTCATACAAGTTAGCAGGGGGTAATAAATAACCAATGCGGCATTGTTGTAAATTTAACCAACTTTCCCCAGTGGCCAACTATATTTATTCATATTTTATAAATTTTTAAAAATACTAAATCTTTTTTGAATATTAATTTATTAATATTATGCATAAATATATTATAGAAATATATTAGGAAACTTTTAAAAATATATATGTTTGTAGCATTAATATCTTTTATTGCAAATGTTTTCTCAATTATTTTTCATAACTTGCAAGAATTTTTGCTTTGTATTTCTTAATATTATTTATATTAAAAAAAAATTGAATTTTGCTTTTGTACATTGGGTGGTATTTACGATAATATAAAATGGGTAAAAATGCAACATATTAAGTAGTATGTACCTATTTAAATGATCGTTTAAAATATTAGATTGATAATATATATCTATATGATTAATTAGTATTAAGTTGAGCGCTGTAACTTTTCTATTAATATATTGCGTTTTGTATTATTTTTTGTAATTTTGTAGTTGCGAAGTCAACACAACAC